>QNGE01003143.1:0-52668 GCA_008508345.1 Paragonimus westermani
AATATGAAAACAGTGACTAAGGTCAATATAGGCTAAGGACGACGTCTTTGTTATCCGTTACGTGATCACTGTTCCAAATCGTGGGCTTGATTGATTGTGCGCCAGGGGAGGTTAAATGTGCGCACGAACTTCTTCTGAGCACAGAGGTCAGGGTTGCGCAATCGGATGCTAACGGCCTGATAATCAAATACAGAAAACAACTCGTGTTCGCTACTCTGTTGTTCTCATGACTTCAATGGGTATTTTTGAACGAATTAAATATTCGAAGGCCCCCCTCTTATTTCGTTAGTTCATTCATAATGATGATTATGGTTCGTCTTAGTTTTCTACTTACACAGTTCCTCAAAACGCTATACCGACTGCTGTGCGGAATACGCTACCTGCTTTCAATCAACTCTCAGACTTTCTCTATCCGTACACTTTTGAGCTTCATACAATAGTGTCTATTTTCTTGGTTGTTTAGAGAATTTTGATAAAGCGGCTGGGAATTTTCAGAACAAAATATAATAACTGGCCAGAGTTGCTTGGTTTACATGCTGTAATTCATATATGGCGCACTACTAACCACTGAATTCTGGGGGCTTTCATCTAACGCAATACAAGAACGCATTGTTTATACAACACATAAGATAATCAAACTGATAGTCTTGAATATATGGCTACACTATCTATATCGAACATACATTCAGGCTGAATGAGCTCTGACACGACCTGGTAAGCCTTCTAAACCTATTGTTTGCAAAATTCATCATACTCTGAGCAGTCTAGTAACAGCGACTCACAATTTTCTGATCATTATACTGAATGATCACATTTGTCGGGACAGAAAGATTCGGTTTTGCCCGGTTCCTCGGCCAATGTATTCATAGTGCTGACTAGATACGCCACATCAGAATTACATGCTGACGTTCGCGAAAGTATGCAGATTCTAGAATGAGACGCATTGCAGTGTTACAGTTACATTCACATAAGGAATGAGAAAAGCCGGTAGGTTTTTCTCAGATATTTGGTTTTAAAATAGCCTGCAAAGCAGACACACAAAGCCAATTCATGTCAGGACTGTAGTTTAACAGTACAACCGCGGTAGTTATAGTAATGGTTCCAATAACTTGACCGGACGCTGCAAACATGCATATATCTCGGGGTGTACAAACAGTGTCGGATAAACGTTCCGGATGTCGAAAGGTCGATAAGTTGGCCACTAACCTGAGTTACGATCCACGGATTTCAACAGAAACCAACTTTCAACGGCAAATTACCTAAGGAAGGTGTTTGACGACTTTTCTGCTTTAGAGCACGACACAGAGAACATGTTTTTTAAGTCAAAGTTTCAATCTACTTAGGCAACAAGCAGCTGGAGAAGAGATTTGCCAAGGCATTTAGATCACTGGTGTTAGTTTGCAATATCATTAAATAATCGCTGGAATCTGGAGCCAGGCAGGACAGTAATCCAGTGATTAATGAGAACACACTTTCGTCCACTTCATGAGGCGATCTGGGTTGCGCTAAGCAATTGTAAGTGTGATTTACAATTGAAAATGCTCCACACAATTGTGCCTGAGCTGAGCTATTTTCAGAACAGTCGAAGGATTGAATTAGAACTTGTTTTAACCGATGTTTATGTGGACAGACACAGTCTATCTCGCATTGTTAGTGTGCACTGGATCGGAATGTCAAGCCGAATGCTCATATGATTGGTGGCCGAGTGGATAAGAGCTTCGGTTATTAATGCGAGGAGTTGCTTGCTTGACCCCACTTCAGACTTCCTGTACTTCATTGTGGAGTGTCGGTTTGAGGACGAATATAAACAATCATTATAAACCGTTTAGATTATTACGACGAGAGCTCACACAGAAGCGTGTGCCGTGCGGTGGTTGTTATATAAACACAAACTTAAGTTAATGTTGTGTTTATTCAAGCAAAACACCAACTATATATTAGCTACAAACAGTGGGGACCCGAAGTTCATAGTTGGAGAAGATGGAAGTGCGAAAAATGTACGATTCGTCTAGATTCAGACTAGCAACATAAACAACATACCCATATGTGACAATCGCCGTACCAGCTGAAATGTTCTACCAAGTCTGGGGCTCAGAAATTCCACGTTTCTACTCACTTATCCGGCCAGTGCGTCGTCATATGAAAACCTTCGAACGGTCCATGGACTTACTACCCCTGCAGGAATTCTCAGTCCATTCCCGCTGGAACTCGTCAGTATCAGATTTGACAGTTTCATTGCGAACCAGCATTTTGAATGGTCCAAATCCATCCGGAGCACAAACTTTGCAGTTACGCTTTATTTCAGCTATCATATCTAACACACGATTAGTCAAACCTGTGGCTTTTCGATCATATCCGACAAATCCAGAGAGGAAAATTCTCTAGTGGTAACCATCAAATATTCAATTCAGCCAGGCCGACGAGATACTTAGGCTCAGAAACGCCACAGCAGGAAAGCATCAGCTGAGAAAAGCTGAAAACCCATTAGCTAAACTGGATTTCAATCATGAAGATCGGTTCCTCAAGGTGAACTGGGAAATAAACATCAGCATGGTTATGAATATACAAATGAAGAGGATGAAATTGCTGGGTAGCGTAACAGAACTCGAACTACGACCGAATATGAGCGGTTTGGACATATTTGATCAGGTAAAAAAGACTGACTAAAGAAAATTGACAAATATTAAGTGAGCACAGTTTCACTCTGCTGAAGAATCGACAAGTTTACTTTGGTGTGCTCGGCTTCCCTAGTTTGTGCTAAAAATGATCTAATAATCACATTCGAAACAGAAATTGCTGTAGTTTTATAAACTGGGAAAATTTGAGTGTTGAGCAAGGAATGCCGAAAAATTGAGTGGTTCTTTGAACGTAGCAGCTGAAGTTGATAGCAATTACTGTATTAACTTGGAGAGGGCTATTCAGCGAGTTTTTGAATCTATGCGACCAATGTACACTGCTGACTTTAAAACATGTTAGTAGTAAAACCGAATGATCTGTAACTTTGATATTGTGACTAATTTCGAACAACGGATGATAGAGTCGGGCAAAAGCAAATGTATACTTGTAGATACTTTTGCATAACACAAATCGAACAAACATTGTGGACGGATTGGGAACTTTACTCTGAAGACTGAGATCTACTGACGAATATTTAATTCCGAACTATTGAAGTCTGTGTTTTGGGAATTTCACAGTCAACTAAGTTTGAGACAGTGGAAATTGTGGTATGTTTCCACATATCGTGCATCCTCCATGTTGAATCGTGGAATAAAACCTTGAACCCGAAGTTGTCACTTTTGGAAACACTTAAGAACAAAGAAGGATATATGAAATTCTGCATGGAATTTAGATATCATGGTTATAAAGTTGAATTGACATGACAGTCACATGAAAACGAAATTTTGGCACTTTTGAATAACTCGACAACTCTGATTCTACCGAATAAGACTAGGGAGAGAGAAAAAGTGGACTTTGAATCAAGGTCGAAATACACTAATTTCCGGCTCCCCATTTGTTTCTCTGCATTCCATCGGATCATGTTTTGTGGATATTACTTTTGTAAGATTCAAAGTGACTGTAACAAACTTAGCTGGGTGTTTAGCGAACAAACATCATACATATATATTCCCTTGATAATCATTGACAATCGCTGATCAGAATTTCAAGAAATCGTATGGTTTTCACAGAGGTTCTGAACACTGTCAGTTTAAATGTCCTGAAGAGAATAAACCAATTTTTTCCAGTACCCTATTGTTACCCGTTGATTACATTTTACAATTTTTGTAAATGTACAAACACGTTACACAGAAACAATTATCTGAAAATATATCGCACCAGTTTGACCGTTATTGTTTAAATGACAAACCCACGTTGATTTAGAAGTGATTATTTCACTCCAGTAAGTTAAACTAGATGTTATTCATAGTTAATGGCGATGTTTGCTACCACACCAGCATTCTGGCTACTTGTTTGTAGTAAGTGTGCAGTAACAGACAACAAATATGCCCCTTTAACCACCACGAGATTATTCCACCAAAATTAGTCGAGTGATCTGGCCGAATTTTAGTTACCATAATTCCGTCGGGCTTCTTTTATGGTCGGCGATGAAATCGTGTGCTAGACAGCCTCCCGAGGACCTGTATGATGTTGAAATCCAGGTTGCTCTACCGTGTGTTCTGCTGAATAGCTCAGTGCATAGTAAAATTTGACATTGTCTAACAGAAGCGAGGTGAAAAATCCACTTAAATGCGAAAGCTAAAAATTGCTGTGTACTAATTAGGCCAAATCAACCAAATTCTCCACTAATCAGCAGCATGCGCATGAATTGTTTTTCATAAGTCTACTCGTATGCAACATTTCCATTAAAGTCCGATCACCATACACTAAGGCTTCATAGAAGTAATTTCATACTCAAGATATCTCAGAACATTTGTACAGCTGGATTGGATAAAGTAGAATTTTCTCCTTACGGGTAATTAATTTTATTCGTTCATGAACAGCAGCACGTCTTGCTTACAAATAAATCATTTGTGTGCCACTCGCCTGTAAATGCCCTTTGTTATCAAGGCAATTTTCCCAAAAGTTAAACACTTTTTTATTAATGTCTGTGGGTGAAAACATTTGCTTCTTGGGAGTGTCCAACTTTAACGGTCGTAGTAGCTCATTAACTGATGGGAAAACTGTGAGAAGGCCATTATGTCTAATTAGTTCCTCGTGCATTCTTTCCAGCCTAATATTACACATAACTGACAAGATTGTTTATTGCTGTGAGGCGACATGTACACATTTTGTTTAGTTTCCATGACGGTCATCCGCGACGAATTGAGTGCTATTCATTGGAACTAGTTGAAATCATGGAGGTTCCGATGAATTACTTGTTTAATGCATCGCACAACAAAACAAACTATAATTGATCGGCAGTTTAACTTTACAAGCTATCTAGAAGGGTCACTCCGGTCATAAAAGCAACTGTCACCTAAATTTCCAGTTGGACATGCATGCGTTAGAGTGCACCTGTTATTTTGATACTGCATGGCGTATAAACTAGTGTTAAGTAAGTTGTGTACGGTCTCGGCAGAACAGCGTTTGTCCACTGCAGAAAACGCTGCATAATTCATCAGTTTTTTCAACTATCGCATTCGGATGTACACGTGAGTCAGAAGAGGTGAGTTGAGCAACTTGTGAAGCAAACTAAAAGCATATGTGCAATAAAATTTTGTAGCTGATGCTTTGCGCACAAACACACAGTGAGAATTTTTGATGTTTCCGGAACTCCAGTGATGAAATTCCACCGTACTTTCGTCAGAATCTCACTTCCACCACCCTAGTTGTGAAAAAGACTGCAATCGTGTCGGACAAACCGCTTAATTGAACTGAGTCGTGACGCTCAGACTCGGAGTAAAGTTGCCTTTGATGTCGAAAAATACTCTCGTGAGTGGTACAGAGTCACGTACTTATAACTGCTATCTCAAAACCGGTTAGAACCCAAAGAATACCTGTAAAATGTAATGAGCTGAACTGAAGTCCAATTTATCGGACCAGTTACGAACTTTCACTACTGGAGAGCTCAAACCTGAAAGTACATTTTGATGGAAACATCTCTGACTCAACGAAATCACTCATTAAAAGTGTCACAACAAGGAATGCTATTTCAGAGGACAACGTTGGTTTTATAACCTCTTGATGGGTTTTGTGCTGCCTAGCAAGAAAAGGCGATTCTCTTGAAAGTAGCTCACAATTTTGGGCTGCCATTTTGTACGGTGCATCCCCGCGAAGTGGGAATTTCTAGTCTTCTAGCACTCAGGCCAAAATCAAGGCATGAAGATGGAGCCCAACGTGGTCTATGGGACTACTGGTCCAAAGGTTAGAAATCCTTGCGTTCAAACATTCGGTTAGAGTGCTCGAAACTCCACCTGACAGACGAGGGTCAGCTGATACCACGGTCTTTTCGGCCAGTTTCTCAGGCGACTCGCACAGATCCCTACCACTGTTTAATTGTGTGTCAAACTGTTTGTGGTTGACTGAATTCATGCATGTGACTGTCAACGATATGGTCAATCAGTATGCTGAACTATTTGGTGTAGACCTGTTGCACATAGGTGGTGTCACAAATCGATCTACAATGATGGGCGAATTGAAACCCACCAGTAACTCTCATTTATTTTAACCACATGAAAAATCGTAGGTTAAGATGCTTGAAAACAATGTAATTTTTTAAAATAACCACACTGCAAACAGTATACTTGATGTTTTGCAAGTTGAAACATGTTTTCTAACTACAGTGTTGTTTTACATAACTAAGTAATAGACAGTATGACACGGTTTACACTGGTGAAGCATTCACTGAAATGAGTTACGGTAGTTATTTCCGGTAAAACGAGTCTGGAAACGCCAGTTGTTACCAAGTCCATGTTTTGCGTGAAATATTTTATGGCTGAAACTGCCTTCAAACGATTGGTACAGAATGCGAAGCTGTGTAAAATGTCTGAAAATTTGTCAGTTTATTTTGACGTACTTTCCCTCACCGCTAGCCTAATGTTCAAAATAGGAACAGTTTTTCGAAGCAAGCGGTGATTGTGAAATCCATGGTATCAACTATTTTTGGTGGAACTCATTAGGACAGGTAAAGTCCGTTCATGTTTTTCATTTAATATGTTTACGGCTGCCTGGCCTATCTTTTATTAATGGATAACACGGTTCCTTCGAATGTAATCTCCATCCTCTTCTACAATATCTCACTGTAGTTGACACCTTTTCTCGGAAGAATTTTTGTTAAATATACCACCAACTGTGGAATTTGGTGCAGAAACCCGTGAAGTCTGGATTACCATAGTCACATAGATATGGTCAGATTCTTCTGGTTGGACGTAAACTTATCCCATTAGAAATTGTAGCCCTGTTTAGAGATGAGCGTCTTTATATATCAGAGACTTTACAGATAACATGTACGTCGGTCGACTTATTGGTTCAGTGCTCAAAGGTATAACCGATACAGTCAGCGGACAATGTTAGCCAAAGTGTCATTCAAGAAAATCCGGAAATTTTGCTGTACTTTAAATTGTTTCATCCCATTTTATAACAGTCGGTAACGACTAACAAAGGTTAATTTGTTCAGCCCTGTTGACAAGGAACACAAAACAGTGAATATTTGTTGTGCCGAAAAATACACAAACCGCCAACTCTCACGCATCCCCAAGCTAATTCATGATTTCATCAACTCAACAAACATTGTCTTGCCGAATAAGGTGGGGCTTTACTAAACTGGATAAAAAATGTATACGAACTAAAACAATACATGCCCCTGAGATTTAGCGAAAGGAAGTTCGCTGTAATTGGGTAAAAGTTAACCCGGGTGTGTCAATTGGTTTTACTACATTAAGCATCAATCAGTTGTTCACATCTTTCAAGTTCCCCTAGACACTTTAGTCGTGCTCTTTTTAAACAGAGCGATAAATCCAAATTTCGCTGCTGTTAATGCCCGTCAGTAATGTGTTTCTTCAACACTGCCGGGATTTCAATTTCAACTACACCATCACTGGGCTATTCTTTTGTTGACCACAACGCCAAAAAACTACATCTTGGGCAGGATTGCATGACCATGTATAGTTGTTAACCCAAATTCGTCCAGATGCTGTGTAGATTACCTGAAAGCCTCGAGACCAGATGACACGTAGGCTGCTAACCGTGGTCGATGATACCGTAAATGGATCTTAATTTCATGTGGTAGTCACATAACTGACCTCATGTGCAACCTTGACGTGATGAACAGGTTTGCACGTTGCATCGATCCAGGGGGCTGTGTTCACTAAGACTTAAATCCTTTCACGTACAGTTGTGTCGGACAGATTCAAACGGCAGTGGTCAGAAGAAAACCAGCTGCACTGGAATGATTGTTTGTCACACTACTGATCACGTAGGAGTGCCTAACTAGTCAGCCACGATCCTCTGAGTAGGCGGTATAAATATTTATATAGTTGTGACAATGCTGTCTTCCGAATCAAAACGAAGGGTGCTAGTAAACGTAGCTTCAAATGAACGGCACTCCGACCTCCCAACGACTGACCGTGACCGCCGGCATATTATCCAATACGCTCGAAAATCATCCGGTACCACCCAGAAGCCTGATGCATCTTTGAGTACATCTGCTGCGCGCAACAGCACTCAGAATCAGACGGCGCTGTTTTATTCACCACGCCCTGGGGCCAGGCAAGCCCCACACTGCCAAGTGAGTCAGACCGCTGAGTCAGTGGCTCCGGGTGAGGTCACGCAGGTCAGACTTTTGGGTCACAGACTCGTAGCGGGTCCCTCAGGCCAACCCACCTCCGCAACATAAACGACGGGGAAGTATTAGAAGTTAGCGTTCTGAAAACACTGGCATTATTCAACCACCATTTTTGCATTTTCTTTTCCCCCAAGTGACATTCGTGCTGTAATTTCATGGCAAATGGTAAGCACTGGTGCCTTCAATGTCCGCACTCACCTACGATTTGATCAGCGAGCTGCCCTGGAAAGTACTGTCTCAAGTCTGTAGCTCGATGTATGCTGCCTGTCGAAGACGTGACTCTACGATTCTAGCGTGGTATCTACTTGAACTCACTTCTAGATAACGGTCAATCCGTGCGCTTCTTCCTTGGGGTCCTCAGTGGCATCAGGGCCGAGTCTAATGGTCATGCTTGAGTGGGAATCGCACTGAGTCTCAGTGCAGAGCAGTTTTTTTGAACCCCCTTGAACAAGCTCTTATGCCAAATCAGAGTAAATACACAGGTTGAAATCTGTCGACGCAAATAAGAAAGGCGTTATGTATTCATTATATCGGTGTATGCTCCAACAGTCGGCTGTTTGGATGCTACCAAAGATGAGATCCAAGATGCTCCCGTTGACTTTGTGAGACAGACTAACTATTCATATATCATCACACTAGCGGACGATTTGAATGCTCAGCTTGATCGCACTTCATTAGAGCAGAATCGGCTGGCAGGCGTGTTTGATGTCCAGACACAATGCACTAACGATGGCGAAAGACTGCTACAGCTATGTGCATCTCA
Organism: Paragonimus westermani; assembly: GCA_008508345.1. Classification (NCBI taxonomy): domain Eukaryota; kingdom Metazoa; phylum Platyhelminthes; class Trematoda; order Plagiorchiida; family Troglotrematidae; genus Paragonimus; species Paragonimus westermani. The sequence continues at coordinate 9,045 of QNGE01003143.1, forward strand.
CGGTCTTCATACTTTGAGCACCGAATTCAACACAGAAAGAGACGTTATGTTAAAGGCAACTCGATCACATGGCAGTGCGTTACAGGTGACGTCACCCCTGTAAAGACGGTTGTACATTTTGAAGTAGCCGCATGAACTCGGACCATATTTTTTTGTGTAGGTTTTGTTTTGTCATTTGCACACAGAACAAACGCTAGTAAATGCAAGATACCTAACTGGCTGTAAGATATCCGCACCAGATTTAGTACGAATTAAGTAAAACAGTTTTAGGTGTGGTGTTTGACGTGTTGTTGGTAAACAGATTGAGAATAACACAAAGTTAACAGCAATCCGTAATACTGCACGTTTCAAACACCTCGGGTGACCCTCTTCAGGAATGTTGTATTCGAAATCACATTGGAAGAAAGGTTTATTGATGTGATTTCGATTACAACAATCCTGAGGAATGCCACCTGAGGTGGTTAAAACGTAGAATACTACATATTGCTTCTAAAGTTAGTTTATTATTCATGTTTATCATTCCTTAACTGGCTTTCAGACGAGGATAATGTAGAGAACGCTTACCAGGAAGCATTGATGAACAAGTTGCTCAGCTCGAGTCAGGAAAGAGATCCCAGCATACACTGAGAACAAATTGCAGCAGCTATGAAAGCCCGCTATGAACAGATTTGTTCCGAAGGACTTGTCCACTTGTAACAGAAGTGGATTTCTGTCACGCCGATAAATCTTACGAGCAAACGTCGTTATCCTCCACGGTGTTCTCAATATGATGACAACCGTCCAGAACTGACTAAAAGCTTCTGCAAGGATCGTGAGCACTGCTTAATCGAACAGTCGAAAGAGGTAGAAAAAGCCTTTTTTCTGGGAACAGCATAAGGTTTTTCGCCATGACGTATGGTTTTACTGGCCGTCGAGTCGGTGTAAGTGAGACCATATATGAAAAATATGGTTAACTCGTCACCAGCCAATCTCGCCGACTTGGAGGACAAACTAAACATTCCGAGGTACACTTCGGCTGACCTCACCCAGACCATATGGACAACGGGACCCGAATGGTCAATTATTACATTCCAAACGACCCTCCATCAGAAGCGCGAAGAAGACATCAAGAGTCTTGACATGTTTGACCATCGTTTCTTTCCTCAGTTAACTGACGTGTATTCCGGAATGCTGAGATGCGAGACCAGTTGATGAGCTAATTGTGTTGCATCACCTGCGATGGTCGAGTCCTCTACTATGCATGTCTGCTGTGTGCTTGCCGTACCGGACATCATATATAGAAACCAGCTGCAGTTGGGAAAAAGTGTATGGTGGTCGATCAAAACGGTGATCACGGAATAGAAAGACCCTGACTGCAACACTGAACAAAATGGGCGTGTCTTCTGCATGGTTGGGTTCTTCGTGATAACTCAAATCGCTGGTGGTATGCCACAGTTAATGTCGCACATGCATTCACGTCATTTCTGATTCTTCCGCTTAGACTACTTTAATTTTTTATTCATTCAGTTTCACTATTCTTTCCATTAGTGTATATTCTCTAAGGATACTCCATGTCACTGCTGAGGTGAGCGAGGGGTTCAAGCCACAATATCTTCTCGTCAGACTCATAGCTGTTATGATGACGGTGGTGATGATGAGAGTGATCAAAGGGAGGAGAATGGCAATCACCGTAGTAGTTAAAAAATACCCAGCAGTATATTCATTAGTAGCGATTATTGGGAGAGACTGATACAAGAAAACTGAACATAAATCTTTTCGAAAGGGACCAGTGAAAAAATATCACTACACGGAACCTACGACAAATTGTGGGTGATTTCCAATTTATCTCAACCAAGATCTCCCACTGCATATCGCTAATCAGTATATGTCAAGCTCCGACATAACAATCAGAAAACAATTAGCTCGTGAACATGACGCTGATTATTCCGAAATAGGTGCTTCAATATGATAGGGATATTAGCCAGCTATTCCTCTTTAGATTAAAATTGTTAAACTAACCATGAAGATTTACTCCTTGAAACATTGATTGTTCTCCTTTTACTGAACTGGATGTTAAATTAACTCCCGCATTTAAAATTTTTAAATTAATCATGCGAAAAGAATATTAAACTTTCTTTAAATTTTGCTCTCTACTTCCTGATGAGTCTTAATTGATCGACTATGAATGATTTCCTTTATACAAGCAACCATCCTTCAAGAATCCAGACATTTTGGTGGGCGGTTGTGCGGTTATTGACAGGTTTTCTAAAACACACCTTAAAACATTCTGAAGTCGTGGACACTGCCTGCCGCAGACCACCCACCTCCATACGTTTGACTTTCAAGACACGGAAGCGCAGTGGTTCTCTATACTAGTTTGCGTGCATCCTGAAACCCCGATACTAAATCCCTGTAGCGCAATGGACGAGATTACAGAACAACATAATGGTAATTGATCACATGTGGCGAGATGGAAACCCAGGTGTGTTTTACTCTGTTCAGACCGAGAATGATCCAAAAAGCTGTTTGTTACTCCAACAATGGTCAAGGGGATTAACAACTTGCAATTTTTGCATGATGTGAACACGGAAGTACTGTACATGTCCAAGAGTAAGTATCACACCTTTCAAATGATTGACTTTCTGCTAAACAGCATACTGTCGAGTTTAAGACACCACCGCTCTCAATTTAGATACAGTTGCAAGATGACAGCTTCCAACTAACAAGGCGTTGATAGAAAAACATGGAAAATCGAACGTGCCAAACACAAAGCGGAGAATTCGTAATAAAAGGGTGCAGAGTTGTATTTGATATTACTTTAAAGGAAATCAACAATCCTTCCAGAGTGCATCATATGCAGCTCAAGCCACTTTATATAAAGCTTTGTGCGCTGGAAGAAATATTCTGCACAATTTCAAATTTGCGACCACAATAATACTATACGTCATATTATACGTCAAAAGCTTATCCCCTAAATAACTCGAACGTGAAACACGCTCAAACCAAATGTGCGAGACACTAATGCATAGTTTGCCCCAAATGTAGGTGGCCATCTACGAGTGGTGCTGATAAAAATTAACTTTGGGTTAACACGCCCGAAAGAGGTAACAAATAAGATTCCAACTGATTATTTCACAATGTATGTGAGCAGCAACTAAGTGTCTTGAAATACCTTATGTAGCTGAGAGTGTGAAGAAAAAGCATTACAGTTTAGTCATTTGTTCGAACACTGTCGTCGACTGTATTGACGAAATGTCGACACATCAATACAAAATGCTTGCCACAACGCATGCAAACCTGGAGAGATGTAAATCAGAAAATGAGGTCGAGACATGTTCCATGGGTACAACGTCCAAATCATCACGGACACACCTCAATAAATTCATTTCTATTTAAATTAACCAGGATGGCCTGAGTTTCGAAGTAATGTACTGATATCTGTTGAACGTAGATCAGTAAATGGTCTATAAAACAAACAAGGTTTTGGCGTTTAAAACTGAAAACCTAACGTTTCAAAATTTAGAATTATCAAGAATGGGTACATAAGGACCAATCACGATGACCACACTACTTGGATGTTCAAAGGATGGACATCCAATTCCAGGTGGTCATTGGAGCAAGTTTAATGAGGACTGAAACTTAAATAAAAAGTCCCAAAAAATCTTCAATTGACTTTAGTTTATGAATCAAGCCAATCTGCATAGTAATATGTCACTCGTCAGAATCCTGGTAGGCGGAGTTTTGTGGTCAACAGCTTTCGCACATAGGGGACTGGTTTGTTACGCATGAAAAGAAGCACTTCGAGTGATTTAAAGATGACGGGCCTGTAATGACACATCAATACACATAAAGCGTTCGTCGGATCGAACACATGACCAGTCTCCAGCAGGTGCTTGTCTATCGAGGAAGCCAACTTGCACGCTGTAATGGGGCCGCGTCGGGTCACACTGCACACTAAGTTCTCGATATGTCTCGGTACGTGTTCCTTCATTCTAAGGAGCAGTGATCGATCAGTTATTCTCAGGTAAACGTCCCCGCAGCCACAGGTGAGCCGGTAACTACAGTGGGAACTGGACAGCTTGTGTCTTTGAGATAACTTTCGAAGCGAATGTGCGAGCTAGTAGTAAAACATCCACTGACCACTTGACCAGTTCGTAATACGGCGAGCCCCCATCGTAAGGGCGTTTGCGGTTTGTGGAACTTTGGTGAACCGCACAACTGCGGAGTCGTACTGCTAATAAGGCTCATATACTTTATCCGGCTTTTCGTTATGTACGCATGTGAAATTAAGATCTGTAATTCAAGGCAGGTGTGTTTCTCCGTCAGCATCATGTCTTCAGGTTAGCTGTCCGGTAGAAACTTTGTGTTATCTGAACGACTGAAGTTCATTATCTCCACATATTGCTAATTGTCAATCGTAAGCGTTTGAGATGTGTGACATTCCAGATAATGTTGTCCAGAAAGAAAAGATTGCGTGTTCTCTTGGTGTAACTTCGCTTGACACAAATGTGCCATTAAGAAAGACGGCCGACTTTGTTTAACTTTGCACCAGCTCATAATATGAAGCTACATGTCACAAGCAACTTAAGCCTTTGGTATCGTTATGTACAGAAAATATCAAATTTTATTTTCAAAACATGGGATACAAACGAATAGACACAATCTTTGGGACCGATTTTGGCTGAATTATTTCTCTGACAGAGGTCTACCGGGCAAATACATTGCACGACATTCTCAACAGTCGTCGATATGTTGATGACATAATAGTATTTTGTTTAACAACTGACGAGGACAAATGAAACAGTGGTTCCGTTTGCAAAACCGATTTTCTGTTTTGTTATTCACATTCCTAGCATGGAACTGGTGTTTTAAATAAAAGTGTTTTATAGTTTCAGGATTTACAAAGTCCAGAATTTTTAATAGTTGATTTCATCCATTTTCCAGTCGTACTTTTGTGAGTACATTATAAATTGCTATCATAAAATCCACTAAACAGTGATGTGTACTTCTTCGTACGGTTGTTCTATTTTTAACGTTTGTCGGGTGCTGTCGTCTAACGTTCTGGATCCTTACTTTTAACACATTCACATAACTGAACTCACGTGTGACTATGTTACTTACTCGGAACCCAACAAAGAGGGTCAAGGGTACAATTGGACTTGACGGCAGTCATGCGTTATTGTCACTTTAACTGGTTATAGTAAACAAGACAAGTATGTACCTCTGTTTTACAACTTGCGGAAACGTTTTCAAGATAATTCCATGCATCCGCCATAGTTGCATTCGATGCACATTAAAACACACGTAACCAAGTCTCAATTAGTATGCTTATGTCAATAATTGAACACTTAGTTTTATAGCCTAACTTTCCTACGAACGAAGCAGTGTTTAACTACGCCGAATTGGTCGTTTGAATTACACGCTCAAGCAACCTTCCGTTCACTCGTTTCGGTTATATTCACACTTTCGGCTGACAAATGAACTCCAAAAGACATTGAAAAGGTGAACCACGCATCATTTATTTCAAGAGGCTAATCTAGCACATGATCTACTAACTGAACATAGGCGTAGAAACAACAAAGTGATCAGGCAATTTTCGGATTGTACTTGCAACATATGGATCACCAAACCATCAAACACCCACGTATAAATAAATCGATCAACCAGTAAAAAACAATGTTCAGTTGATTGTCTGACAGTAACCGAAGTGGAACCAGTAGCGTGATGGCAATAAATGAGTGACAGAATGTAAAAAGAATTAAACAATCGAGCAAAGTTAATAGAAAAACAGAAAGTGACTTGTATTTGTGGCGTTTTGTCAAATTTGTGTAAGGACTCCAGTTAACTACTTATGCGTGCATAAAGGTGGTTTCCTATGGATGATGGTGCGGTGAAAATGAAAAAGCTTAACTGGAAATAAGTGTGAGGTGATTGAAAGCGGCCTGACGAACAGTCGAATAGATCAACTAAGGACGCCAACGCAATACCAACTAGTGTGGCCTATCGACAGTTAAATCCACTATACCAAACAGACAGAGATCCTACGGTAGTGAACGACCATTGAGCCCATGAGAGAAGTGGTGTATCAGTCTAGTTAAAATTAACTTTGTCGTGAGGTACAAAAATGAACATGAGTTGTACACTGTTAGTAATCGGCACAGCCCACACTACTGGAAAGATAGTTGGCAGTTACCAGAGCAAGCTATATTTTTACAGCGTGCAACGAGTCCGTTAACAAAACGATGTCATGGATACAAACTGTGGAAGCTGCACAACCAAATGTGACACAACATCTAATAACAACTACGTACCTACGGTTCACAGTTAGCCATGTTTTCAAAAGTCTGCCTACATGATTGCACGCGAACTAATGGAATGTACAACAGTTTTGCCAGTGGTGGCCTGTTTCAGGGGTGTTTCACGGGATGTTTACTGGAGTGTCCACGATGAGGTCGCTTCAGTTAACAAATGCGGTAATAAGATAATGGATAGAGGTGAATCCTCCTCACAATGATTGGCGATCAGCAAAGCCTGTCGTTTCGACTAAAAACCGTACGATAGCTATCGTAAACTTGTTGGAGTAGACTCCGTGACGCATCTTTACGTAAGACTGTAAGCGGGCACGTACTCAACTAAAATGGCTTTTTCGATATTGATGCCTGTTTGTCTGTGTAAAACAGATATACGCCATGTGTTCCGGACACAGCTTGACATAGTCGCTGGATAGGGCTGTTGTAATTGCGAGGTACATGAATACCCAGTAAAAATAGGGGAAGTAATTTGCCCCATGATATGACGTCTTTCTCTGGCTTAACACCGATGCATTCACCTGTCCGTTTGAATACGAGGTGTCTTTTTGTGCCCATGTGTACACAACCAAGATCTGCGTTACTTCGTGAAATAAGCCAAATAAAAATTGGGTGCCACGATCCGCTGTTACGGTTGAACATGTGCCGAAATTGATTATCCGGTTTTCGACAAACAACTTGACCGCTGTTTCGACCGAAACGTCTTTGATGGGGAAAACTAAAGACCACCGAGTAAATAGATTGATCACAGTTAGACTAAACATAAAAACATCTGTAAAGGGCGAAGAGCCACAGCAACAACGTGCATATGATTGAACACGTACCACGGAGCCTAGTGATGGTGTGTTCGAAGGCATTTTTGCTGGTAAAGTATGCAAGCTGAAGCCTAGAGGCGTAAGTTTCTATTTGTAGCTGGTGACAGTATGCTTGACGGTGATGTGTTTCCCAGAATGAGACATTCGGTAAGTGTTCACACACTGAAAGTCTGAAGGAATTCGGGATATAAGGGCATGTTTGCCTTCGGATCTGACACAAAAACATTCAACTTTTGTTCGAAAAGAGCTAATGGAAACAATTTCAGCAATAGATTTTACATCGGGTATGGTGTTGCCTTTACTTGTGACAAGCCCCATTTCATCTAAGACTGGGGGAGAAATTTGAGTTGTCATGTTTTTGCGACGAGTATTTTTGTCGAATTCGGTATGAAAAGTGTTCAATGTCGGCTTGTGGACGATGAAACTGGTGAACTGTTGACCCTCCAGTAGGCTTGGAAAACGCTCAATGCGGTCATAGGTTAAAAGAATTTTGCCACCGAAATGAACGTATTTTGTCCTCACTGGTTAACGCTTGTATGAAGAAGAGGGCGATCGGTTAAAGTTTACTATCTTCTGGTTGCTAAATGACAACGGCGACTGCTGAATTTAACGCACCAGTCGTGTTTTTCAGCCCATTGACAGGCAGGTATTGGTGACACCATTGGTTAGGGCCCTCTTAGCACCATCGAATGCCTGTTCTGCACAAGAGGTCAGTGTGATGGTTTTGTTTGAACCATCGACTACATCGGTCAAAGAGCGCGGGTGTGTTGACGCAGTGTGGACTAAAAGGACAATAAAAGTAGCCATTCCTAGAAAGTGATCAAGCTGAGTTTCTGCGGGTGACAATGGGAAGGAGGTTATATCGTTTATTTTTCCAAGTAAACGTGAGGCATCTTAGGAAGCGCTAATGCGGCTGAACGTAACGGACACATTTGGATTCATTTATACTTTCATCGTAGTCCTTAAATTGATATAGAACCTCGTGAACGTACACGCGATGATCCGTCCTCGAGCTGCTACTTAGTGAACTATCATTTCTGTGGATATTTCGATGTGCGTAAGATTTCGTCAATGAAACTCTGGAACGTCTGTGCTGAGCTGTACACTCCGAACGGCATATGGTAGGGTTTGCACACTACCAATCTTCCGGTTATCGCTTTTTTGGAATACTGCTGGTGCCACTGATATATGGTAACATACCTGGAAAAGGTCCACTATTGAAATCACGCTACTACCAGACAGACCTTGAAAATCTGAACATGTCCTACTAAATGGCTATCGGACATCGTTGCCAAGTTCAAAGCACCGTGGCCAACACACGGACTCCAAACACTGACAAACTCTTTGAGCACCATGTGTAGAGGAAATGACTGCTGTTTGCACACCGGATGATGTTCAACAGAATCATTCGTTTAAATTCAAGAAGCGTAACCGGGAATTTTCGCGATACCAAACCGTGCACGAATGGGTAAGTTTTCTGTGACAATATGATCGTGCATGCCATTTGGTGGTGACCTGATAGATAGGAGACGACGAACTTCAACAGCACTGACGATGAGGAATTTGATGCTATACGGATTGTTGTTTGATAGTGGTTTGCCATTCTCAGGGGTTACCGTAGCGGACTGGTGTTGGAATTTGACCTTGAAGGAGAAGGGAGGGATGCAATGCCTGGTTTCTCATAATCCGTTGCTTTGTTATCATATGTGTGGTGGCACATTAATCATCTTGCACGCTTTCGCATGCGCGACCTAGAACACCGCCTACCTTACGTTTTGGGCATTTAGACTTATCAAGTTACCTCATCATTTGCTCAGCAGCAATCCTAAGTTGCAGGTCTTGCCTGTGATCCAATGTCTCCTTATTATGTTGGGGAACAGCGTATGCTATGGTTTTCTCTCCTTAAGTGTACTTCTTTTTTTAAAAAAAAAATGGTACTAAGAGTCGACGCATGTCGGACGCGAGTTTCTCGAGCCAAATTTCTATTCCAGCCTACTGCCACCCAAAGTGATATAAATTTATCGTGCCAACTGCCAGTACGTTCAGTCCACTTACCTGACGGATGGCTAAGTGGTATGTATACTAATCGGTGTCTACAGGTTCACATGTGTTCTAGCCTCAATGAGTGAAGAATATTTAGTGAGAAATTGTGAGGGGTTTGTGAAAGAAACCGGTAATGTTAGCCTGAGTTGCTAAAAGCGGTCCCATTTTGACAGATGCAGAGTAGTAAGGGTAAACTGTGTAGGTGACTCGGGGTGCGTTTCACACTTAACCTGTTAGTCCGTATGCACTGGGTTCAGATTTGTCTACTAATCAACAAATAAATCCACCCATTGGTCTTGAAGACTTAACTTAATTGGAAACAACACATGAAAGAGAAAAATGGAAGAGAATCAAACAGGATATCCTTCGGGTATGATAGCAATACCGAGTTTGTACTGAGCAACACGAAAACACAGTTTACAGAACGGGCACTCGCTACTCAGGTAGACACTCAGCGATTGAAAACTTCTTTAGTAAATTTGACCTGATAGCTATAAATGTAAAAGTAGACTTCTACCATTCGATCTGAAAGATATCACGTAGCCTATCAAAATTTGCACGCATTGTATAAAAACGTTTAAAGATATCCACCTTGATCGAATTTTGTACGTGCCTGCTGAAACGTGTCCTGGCATAAAAAAACATTTATGCCTTGAAGCAAAGTAACAGGAAAATGTTGTTTTTAAACGGATGAAATAAGCAAACTTTTCATAACAATATTCCGTGTCCGTAATTGTGGATTAAATTTAAACAGATCCAACAAAACATAAATGTCCCGTAAATGTGGGAGAGCATTGAACATGGAAGCAAAACCTATGGACAAGCTTCAAGTCGAAGATAGATTAAAAGTGTAGAAAATTATCAGAACAAGTATTGAGGGGAACTTACGGTAAAGTACTCTGTCAAGAAGGCCAAATAAGCGAAAGACAAGCACTTCGGAAAATTTAAAAAGAGCTACGAATCGCCATCATGAAAAGACATAAAAGAACTGCAGGAGAGGGCGATCAATCATACAGTAAAATCTTTGACATAAATTTAAATAAAAATCGCCAACCTAACCCAGATAGCGGCCAAGCAAAACACTCTGAAGAGCTACCAGAATTAAGTAGTAGGTCAATCAGCCAACTATCAAAAGGCAACATATTTCGTATCATCCATATGACAAGCATTTTCATATGTCTGTCTGACTACAAAGGTACACAATAATCTACATCACGCAAAAGTGGGACTTGGACGCTTGTGGATAGGTCGCCTGTGACATTGACTACTGAAGACAGGCCAAAGAGTCTTAATTTGAAATTTCCACAACATAAGTCTGCCAAATCTTCGTGAATCGGTTGAAACAACACCACTTGACCGAATTTTCTGGAGCTTTATCAGGTGTTCTGGTTTAAGAGGGTGTATGGATTTGTCCAAAACCTGACTCTATCAGAAGATGTGAAAAGAGCACAGATTAAAGTAGGATGAGTAAAAGTGGCAGTCACATAAATAATTGGGATCACAGGAATTTGAATTACAAAGAATGGGGATTAAATAAGAGTAACAATGAAAAATAAATTTTGTGAGTAAACTGGATTGAACGAACTAATCGACACGAGGCCAACCGATGATTAACGAAAGGCTGTAGCCAACCAGTCGACAGTTCGAGAAAACTATCATGACAGCGCAGTGGTCAATCAGAATATCATTCTGGTGTTGCTTTGAATGTTGTTTTGATGAGCACAAAAAACTGCTTGAATCGGTCATGCGTTGAAATAAACTAGCTGGAAGCTGGGTCGAGCCGATCAATGGGTAGGCCGAGACCGGTGCCAATTGTAATTCCTCGCCTTACTGATGTACCCTGCCTACAAAATGACCTATATACACTCAACAAACTTACTTCTTATCACAATTTTTGCATTGACTTTAACTTTGAAAGATAGCAAGTTTTCAATAAGTTTGTTTTGCACGAAACGCCCTAGCACCAATGAAGCAAGCACAAACTAACAATAGCCCCTAAACGACGACATTTGAAGTCAAATATGATTGTAATTTAGTTGAATGGCTCTAAAACCCAACAGCTCAAAATAACCCTATGAATGCACACATTAAGCCCTCGCTGCCACCTCAACTTATTAATGGCAATATCACAAAAATGCTCAGTTACGGCATTCCAGAGTGAATACGTTTCTATATGCAACTAGTATCGTTTGTACTTCCGGTTATTCATCTGATGTTGCCGCTTCACCCAATGACATCGAAATCAACAATTTGGACCGCATGAAAGAGTGGGCTTCATGAAGTGTTGTAAAGTCCTGTACATGAAAGATGACCAATTTTAAAAGAAATTTGAAATTAGACAGAGTTAAGATGTGCTGTTCCGTTCACACCTGTACATGCTGGACCAGCCAGATATCTTCTATAGCTTATTGCTGATAAACCCAGCTACTTAACTGGGTCTGAATGCATACCAGTGGGTTGCTCAAAACGTTCCGAAGGCTTTGTTTATTCTTCCGCATTCTTCAAAGTCATTCGGAGGTCACGCTGAGGTCTTCTAGGATTAAAATCAGAAGGTTTTGCTCTTGGACGATGCTCTAGGAGTTGAGTGAAAGCCATTTTAACCGGACGACGCAAAATGTCCAACTCAACTGGAAGCAGTTTCGTCTGAAGGGTGCTTTCTACCAGTGACTGAATGTTAACTCCATCAACATACAAAGGTCCGGGGAAGCTTGTGGACTTTGACGTTTCAAGGCCGGTGTTAGGGTTGATGGCAAATCGAGAATGAAACCATGAAGCGCACCAAGAACCGTTAAATTTAAGTCAGAGAGCAAATGATTAAATTTCAGATCAAAACAGAGGTCTGTCAGGTAACTGGTGATTTTTTGGATACAGAAGATCAGGTACCGCACACTGATGAAACTTCGCATCATATGATCATAAAGATAACCCCTGCAAAAGCGATTTTAAGAAGACCGTATATCCTAGCCCATTTTCAACGGCTTTTTTAGTCTGTTGCCTTCCGGCTTCAAGCAGGTTAGTTAGACCAAAAAGCCCATTGGGAATGTTAGTTAAATATCGTGTGCATAATTTGGCTTTCCGACCGGTAGCCGATTATACTTTCCACAATTTTGTCACATCCAGTACTAATTCAATTGAACTTTTGTTGATAAGCTTATTGAGAACGCCCCTGCTCTAAAGATGGACTATATGTTTTAGGCAGTTACGGTATTTACATCGTACCCTGGTTGAGATAACGACAGAATAATTCATATAGTCGTTCTGTCAGCTAACTTGTTTGTGTTTTCAGAGCAAATGAACAATTGGCCGAGCGTTTAGTCTACCCTTTGTCAAAAGACAATTTATGAGTCCAGAACAATGCTGTGGTTGTGAGATTGTTTCATATTTCACGCTCAATTTGTGTGGGGTGGTATTCCGACCAAACCTGGTTTGAAATTTCAAACGCTTTTACACTTTGTCTAGATACCGGATGACTGTTTTTAATTTCACCAAATGACATTGTTTACTGCGTGCTTGACAAAGCTCCAAGCAGTCTTTTAATAGCTGAAACTACGAACATCTTCCGGGAAAGGTTGATTCTAGAATATTCGAAGCATAAAGCTTAAACAAAGCAACTGTTATCAAGAGTCAAGTGATGGATAGAACTATATCCGCATAGCATCGACCATGTCAGTTCGAATTGTGCTTTGCGTGTGAACTTATGGATTTGCTCTGGTCCCAAGTCACAACAGTTCGACAACAAAATCGTGGAATCAGAAACAGTCGGCTCATAACATTATCCAACGTGAATCATGTAATTACCATTTTGTTGGGAACACAGAAGGCTGAACAGTGGTAAGCACTCTCACTCAACACCAAAGCGAAACGATTGTTGGCAAAACAGTTGAATTACAAAAAGGGTTGGGGACGCACAACGTCAGTAAATCAACCCAGTGACACCACCAGCATGAACATGTCTTCGTTTACCAACATGAATTTTTTAATCAGCGAGTCGCTTGAGTATCTCGCCAAAGTCTTTTGGGTCTACAAGCAGTTTCATAATAATTTCCTTAGCATTCGCAATGTTCATGTGGGGTGCCAATAACCATGTATTGCGACCATTTCACTCTCTGTTCCCAGCAACATTTTCCAAGAAATTTATCACAGTTGGTTCCCTTGGACAGTTTGAACAAAGCAGTTAGAATACAAAAATTGGTAGATGCAAGCACTTCGTATCGACTCATCAACACCAAGTTCACAAGGACATGGATGGGTTTTTATAACACACAACTAAAGGGGTGGATAATCAATAAGCGGGTTAGGATAGGTCATTAAGTCCAGGGAACAAGAACAGTTGTCTCTGAACACAACCAGCTGGTTTGAGTTGACTGGTTGCCAGTGCCTCAGCAAACCGTAGAAATCTTGGGTTAGAATGACGTAACACGATTCTGAATGCACAAGATGAATTAATAGTGTGGCCGGTAGTCAGGACGTGTCTAGCGACTGAGGGAAACTGGCTGTTTACGCGTTTCAGTGACATTGCCATTCTCCGGTTACACGGACTTCTGCACCTATTTAGGTAAATGTTCATTTATTATTAAGCTCAGTCATCTCTCAGTTTGGTCTATGTAACTTTCTCCGCAGTTACATATAAATTGGTGAACACAATGTGAAGTGGCACCGATAGGCTGATCTCCTCTGATTAAAGGCGCTGGTAACTTCTGTGTCCGAGCGATCACACGGAGTTCAGCTGCAGTGAACGTCTGCATAATTGAATTTCTCAATCACCGTGTTGTTTGATGCCTGGTACAATCACCCTCGAAAGACAGCTCCATGTAGATCCTATTCCCCTCTACAGTGACCACCTCTTCGGGTAGTACATTTTTTCTAATGTGTCTATCTAGGAACCTTCTGGGGCAACCGTTTGATTGCAGGACGGTAGTAATCAGATCTAGTTTTTTCACAAGCCTTTCGCGTGTTCGGATTCACCTTGGTCGTGTGAACAAAGTATTCACTACTGTTCGTTTATATTGGACCGATGTGAAACTGTTGAAGTTTAGGTATTGACCTGATCACGTGGGTTTCATATAAACAGTTCTCTTAACCGAGCAATCTTCCCGACGACTTATGAGGATATCTACAAATGGCAAGTAGTTGTTGACCTAGACTTCACAAGTAGCCCTCAGATTAGGATGATAACTATATAGACGTTGCTTTACGTTATCTATCACCTGTTTAGACCGACTGGAAATTAATGTGTTGTCGACGTAACCTTTGTACTATGACAAGTTTTCGATCTCTGTAGGTAGCTGTTGTTCAATTTTCAGCATAAAAATGTCCGCTAAGATGATAACTAGTGGATTCCTCATAGCTACTCTGTCTAATTCACGATTGGACTGCTCGAGAAAACGAAAACTGACATTCCCAGTACAGAGCAGCAAAGTTTCCCTCCATATGTCGGTGGGACGCGGTAACGAAGTGTGCCTCGTTTCAGCGAGCTCACAAGTACGATCAATCCTTTCATGAAGCGGAATATTTGTTAACAGTGACTGAACGTCTACAGTGCGCATCGGTTCGTTAGCAAGATTGATTCTGTCCAGGTCACTGATCAATTAAAAAGAATCTCTAATGGAGTGTGTTCGACGTTTTTATTTCACTAAGGTTAGAATAGCGACTAGCCAGTGTGCCAATTTATGGTAATGGAGTTTGCTATTGTCAAAATTAGCCTAAGCGTCATCCTAGACTTGCGCGTCTTCAGTAGGCCGTAAAATTGATTTGTTGACGATCCACACGGCCTAACAGATTTATACGTTACTTCGTCAGTAATTTGCAACTGCAAGAGCAGCCGAAAGTATCGTTCCACGCGACCTTCTATTTCGGTAACACTATCCACTCTCTATCTCTCTCTCTCTGTTTGCCGAAACTTTGTTTGGCCATCAACCATCGATAACATCTTCTGTGAATGCTCAATTTTGAATAGAGTGTCGGCCCCAGAGCCCTCGTCAGACTTTGATTACGTTTTTTCACTTAAGTTAACTTACCGATTTCAGGTGTTGCCTCGTGATAACACACCGGCTATTAGTTGAGGTCCTGATAAACCCACAAGCTATATCGATGAACTTAGTCTCTAACCGACCTAGGCTGTCAACACTAGTTGGTCGAAGATCAGACAAATGATCAACAAGATTCTCAAACTTGGCTTCAACATAAACACGATCAGGCTTAAGTGATGGTATTTTATAATCACGGCCCAAAACCAACGCTTCTACTAGCAACGAATCCAACCTTACTGAAAAACAATTCACCACCTACTTATTGGGATCCATTGGAATTGGTTCTTCATCGTGCTCCGTACACGAATTCCGCAACCGACTGATATAAGTCCTCTCCGACCGATCGAAAATTTTCTTACAGAATAGCGTGAAAATGTTACGACAGCAGTGTCAAATGTTTGACGCAGTCCAGTCAGTCTCATTTGAACAGTTTCGATATGAGTAGTCGCAATACACCTTCAGTTTCCAAGAAAACACTGGTCCATTCAATAGGTTCACATTAATTTCCCCAGAATGAGATCCATCAACCACTTTTGTGGACGGTCTGCGAACAAGCAAGCATCCATCACGGTCCCAGAAGGGTTGCAGTTGGTCCCAATGTGCGCCAGCGGGGTGGTGGACAGGTGGTTCCACCTTCGCTGATGATCACTGGAACCAACCATTTGCAACATGTTCACAGTTTACATGTTGTTCTCAAACGGTTAAGCCCAACGGGTCCATAAAAGATATGGAAAATCTTTCATTTGTTTACTTGGCTGTTGCAGAAGACCCTGTTAGCAGACGATATCACCTGCTAAGTGGTGCACTCAAGTGACGGAGAACATGAGGTTATTCATTCCCTCTGCAAATTTCACTGGGTCAACCCCAGTGTCATTATTAACTGTGTCCTCAAGGGGAATAATGAAGGGTCAAGGGTGGTAATAAATGGTTTGGTGGTCGCTCAATGTTAATATGGGCGGCTTGTAAGAGATATTTGACTGCTGGAGTGTGCGGTCCATTCTCGCGTTTTCACACAGTGCGTCACAGCTGATGACCAGTAGTTAATAACGAATTTCGAATACGTCTTTTCATCCTGCCATCCAACCTCTGGTAAGTAGTAGGGGGCTTGGCTGGTTTCGGCTGAACATCTCTCGCAGTTGATCGTAGTTCTCACGTGCAACTAGACCTGCCAACCAACATGTTTGGAAAAGCAGCACTAGACTGTAGTTTCGTTCTTGTTAGAGCCAGTCAGTAGCGCACATCCTCACCATAACCAAGACTAGCTTCTCGGCTACATATTCCTGAGGCAACCATATTTACCACTGCGTCATGGACCTCACATTTGGCGCATTAGAATAATCATATGTAAACGCCTAGTCGCGTGCGCTTCATCATCTTGAGAGGAGACAGAAATAGTCTCGTTAAATTCAACTCATAACTAAGAATTCTCTCCAAGTTTACATTACAGAACTCGTTAAACTCATTAGGCAACATCTGATTGCTGATGAGGTCGAACACCAAACGTGGACTTTTATCAGTATGTCCAGTATGTCAACGCATTCGCATAGGAATGTACACGTGCGATGTCAACATTGTGGCTTGGGTGCAGATATTTTTACGGAATTGGCGGGTAACGGCATGGACGGTATAATTAAACAGAATTTCGCAGCGTTGTGATTTAATGTACAACTGTGTTGAGCCTTTCACATGCAGTTTGCTTCAGACAATTATTTTCAAACGATGATTATGTAAACGAAAGCCTTTTCGAAAAACCCAACCGCTAGTGGGGTTGTACTATGATGACCTCAGCAAATATATTGGTCAGAAATGGGCTTTTGCACATGCTTTCAAAGCGACAGTTAAATAACCAACTTATCAGCAGCACAACTTCCATTATTCCAGCAAAATAGCTTATGAACCAAAGGTCGTTTCTGTTGTACTTCAGACGAAATTTTTCAGTACAGCCGCTGTGTTTTCATACGTTTGTGACCATCCACCTTGACATAGATAAACAGCTGTCGGTTTGCACCACTCCCCAAAATGCTTGCACTATAGCTACACAAATATTGTAAGTTTGAGCACAAGCTGCTTGTACTCAATGAAGAAGGCCACCCCAGGTGGTTGAAACGTAGAGTATTACAACTTATTGATAAACGGATTGGGAATAACACAACGTTACGAGCAAGTTGTAATACTCTATGTTTCAACCACTTCCGGTGGACTACCTCAGTAGTGTTGTAATCGAAATGACATTGACAGTGGAACAGAGGTCACGTGGAATTTGCCGTGATTGGTTCAATTTGTCGACTTGCTCGTAACGTTTTGTTATTCTCATTCTGTTTATCAATGATAAGGCTCTGTTTCGCCGTAATATACGTATTTTTTCAGCATTATGAGATCCGAATACATTGGTCATCAATGATCAGTGGTCATATGAAATCATGGACCTAAGTACGCTGTCCATTTAGTATCGTCAATATATGCAAATCTCGACAAAATGACATTGCTGTATTCTTTACGTTTACAATTTGCAGTCCTAATGGGGCTAACCAGAACAACCTGTCAGCTGCAGTTACTCTGTGTTTATCTCTAATAACATAGGGTAAACAAGTTGGGCATCAGTTTAATTTGAGTACTTTCATTAACCCATGTGCAATGATCTCTATCTCGCTAAGAAGCCAATTGTTGCAGAGTAAGTGTACTGGCAATAAAACTTGACCTTCGGTGCAGTAAAATCATACTTATGAATCGGTTAACACCCCGATGGAATTAATAATGTGATGTCACATGAGTGGAGCCTTCAGTTTTTTCTGATAAACTGAATATGTAAAACGGAAGTCTATTATACTCCAGAAGGTTTAACGCCAAAATACGTACATATTGAATACCTGATAATCCGGATAGTCTGAAGGGTGTTAACAAAGCAGCATTCGGAATAGCTTGGCTTCTATCGGGCCACTGTCACAGGTCTGTACAAGACAAACCTCTGCATACCTGACAAGTCAGGGATTAGTTTTTGGATGTACAGGATGGCATACCTATTAGAAGTAGTTAGGTTATACAACGCTTGGTGGTCGTCGCGTGTTTACCAGTCTTCAAACGCACTTATCGCACACCATACAATGGTGGAGACTGAAAGATAGTAACGGACTCATGGATACTTCCGAGCTTCAGCACTTAAGCAAATGTTGCTTTATCAAGGACAATTTTAGTGAACACTTAACGAGGTGAATGGCTGCCAGCTACCAAACCTCGGATAATGGTATTTTGTGTCACATCATCTGTCACGGTCGGAAGTTCTTCAACATCTCCAGTCAGTAGTGGGAACCTAAACAGTACTCCTTCGCAAGGTTCTTGAGTGATAATTTTAAATAACATTGAATTGTCCGAAATCGTGTGCAGCGGTTTACCTAACATCTGATTATCGTTTACGTATTCACTGTACGCAACCCGTGTTCGTCATCTATTAAGCGGAAGTGATCAAGTGAGGTTACACTAACGGCTGGGCACAACACAGCTGTTATAAAGAAAATCAAAAACCAGTAGCCAGGAAAACCAAAATTTCGTTTCGGTAGACAACGACAGAACTGTTTGCTGCTCAGTTTGCCGTAGCTGGCTTCAAACAGGATTCGGTTGCTAATTTGAAGATGGTGTTAACATAAGCTTTTCTGTCGATGGGCGAGTTCACTTTTGTAGTGGAATAACTCAGAAAGCGGTAGCAGCTAGTTATTGATTGACCTTTGGCCACTCTCTTGAAATCCCGATCGAAGTGCTTCTCTCCTAAACTAGTACGTGGTGCTTACCATCATCTGGTTGTAACTTTAAACAGGACGATCAAAGTGGCGGCTGTTAGTTTCTGCTAGTATCACCGGGCAGCAGTAACCTTAAATAATGGCCTAGATGGTTGGGCGGTGATACAGATGTTCGCTACTGCATGCAGGGGCGCTGCTATCTTCATTTCACAATTGGTCATGTCACGAAGAAAACGCTGGCTAAATGTTTTGCACACGACTTTGTTTCAGAGCTAAAAGGCTATCGGTATAGCTGTGCTGGGCAATTACGTGTTATTTGCTGGCTAACACAGGGCGTTTTGAAGTCGGTTGTGCAGACAAACAATGTCAGTTTATCCAGTGGACGCAGGTCATAAAAAATATTGAACCTTGCGCGTAGTCAGACAGATTTTGCCGGTGCGGTTTAAGCAGACGAGACTCTGCCAACTGTATATCTATCACCTGCGGGATGCTTCTTCCCAATAAACACCCAGGGCCTTAATTCTCTCAAATACATTCGGAACGAAATTTCATACTTCTGTTTACAAAATCCACGGTTCTTTGAAGAAGATCTGTTTGCCACATTCAAGACTATCAGTCGGTGAGCTTAGTGAAATAAATTTAACACGGTTCAACATATGTTGAAGACGGGAATGTGCCGTTTGAGAATGCTTACCTATCATTCGTGATAGGTTGGTTTCTTGGTTCGTTTTCCGACAAAAAGAGCCGCGCCTCTGAATCAGCTTCTGCTACTACAAGCAAACTCATTTTAGGTCGATTCGGACTCAGCAGTTTATGAGGCCGCGAAAATCCATGTGAAATGTTGGCAGGACATTTTGATCAAATAGACAATATATTTTCGTCACTCATGTTTAACGGGGGAACTAAAGGTATATCCACAATTTATAACACGAATGCAAAGAAACCAGGCAAGAGATGTTTGTGGGGCACACACTGCAATAACACTACTCGTCTACACAGCTGTTTTAACTGTATGTGGGTTGAACAACAGAAGTAAGCAAGTTGTAACAGATTACTGATGGCTAGTCGGGGATTTGGTTTATTTTCAAATTGAACATCACTCACATTTGATCGCAGCATTCGCCTAATGTGAGGTAAATGGTACAGTGGGCAACACGGCTGCCTTATGACTGGAATGGCCGGAGTTCAAATCCCGGCCGTGGCAAGGATGTGCAATGTTGACGAGCTCTAATGAGAGCAAAACTCGAGTCTAGTGTTTCTTTTCAAAAGAGGCTGGCTGGAAAGTGTATCTGACTGCGAACGCTGCATTCAAATTTGTGATGTTCAACTTGTAACTGATTGTCAATACAAATCGAGGTAAGTCCACACGGAATGAAACATTTTAGTTGTCTTCTGTTCTATTTACCTAGATCAACGTATCCTCAATTAGTTGGGTGTGTGCGTACTAATAAATGCAAATACATTAAAGGAAAAGGTAACACCACAAAGTGTACAATGCGACGTGTTGAATACAAGTCAACCACATGACAACACGATCATGCTCTGTTAAAACACCCATTGTAAAGAGAGCTTTCCAACTGGTCGTCACCACATGAAATGCATATGTTCGACCGTACTTGGCGGAAGCTTCTGTTTGCGGCTGACAGTTTCACATTGTCCAATGCCTTAAACAATGAGTTCTACCCCGGACTTTTTGTATGGTCCAGCTTTGTTGATCAGAAAAACTTTGTGCAGAGACAGAACATCTATATATACATATATATATATATATGTATTTCAGGTTTCTTGTAGGTAAGCAACTACCATTGAACTCGTCGGCGTCATTTAGCGAGAACTGACAACTGTTTGCAGCTATCGTTGCACTGTTGTTTCACCGAAACGGAACATAATACACCGTACGCGTTCGGCATATTTATTCACGAAAACGTGATAGAATATCTCTCATTCTACCAGTTTGTCTAAGACATCCTTGCCAAAACAAATACAATTTCTTGAAAACAGTTATGTTGTTGATAGCTCGGCTTTATGTTCAATAAATCGATTGTTCATCTAGCTTAGTATCTCCATGCTAGATTTCATGCGCTCAAACAACTACGCTGAGATGGCGTCATCATGTTTGTGATTAGTCGTTTGTACTATAAACCCTATTGCCAATGAAAAACCGCTTAGTCGTTCACTACAAGGTTCTGAGGGTTGCACGCACATCACATTTCTCAGAAAATATTTTTGGGATCTTCAGAAAACAAGTTTTGTGAGATATACAATTGTCCACTAGCGCCCATTTCTTCTGCTGTCCACTTAAACTTTGGATGAGTAAGGTTTTCAGCAAATTGGCGAACATGTCACTTCATGGTTTTCGTACCGTAAGCAGTACAAAATTGTTAATAGGATGTCCGCACCGAACTTGGAGCGAATGAAGTCAGACAAGCGGACAATCGATAGTATGTGCTACAGCACACAGTACGCAGACGCGGTTCCCTCTTAAAGACGCATACCAACTTCAGAAACTCGAGTAAGATTCGGCCGTCGCATTACATGTACGTTCAGATAATATCAGTGCACGTTTTGATCGAATTTGAGTGAATCATAAGAGTTTCTCTTTCTATGTGGAATGTTGTTCTACTGAGGTTTTCAACATATATGCTTCAGCAACAATGATCGCAACCACCCACCCACCCTGAGTTTGGTGTGGTTTGATAAAAAAACAGACACAGACGCAGCTTATCTTCGCTAGTCTCACCTTCACTTGATGGGCAAGGAATCCGGCCAATCTAACTAAGGCCAACCTCGTGCTACTTCTGCTAATCTGTTAACATGACTTCCACAACAGAATCTCAAGAGGAAGACCACCCAAGTTAGTTGAAACAGTGAGTGCTACAACTTACCGCTGAAGGTGTACTCTTCTCAATCGATTACTGACGGCTTTGAAGTAGCGAGGATATATACTCATTCTATTAAAATAGCGCAGCTATTCTGTTGAACCTTTTAAACGCTGACATCCACCTTTGATCAACCACGTCCATCAGGAAAACACGTTTAAATCAAAATTGTAAATAATCTTCCAACGATTAACTTGCAATCAAGCCATCCTTTTTAACGGAAGTTTGGAGATTTAGATGTGTTCACACTGTATCCCATCCTCACCTGATCGCAGCCGTCGTATTCACAAGCCTTACGGTTAGCCCACTTCGTAGGGATGTACTTGACTCCAGCTTCGTCCTCACTAGAGCTCATTAGTGGTGCGTATCCGCACACGGACCAGAACTTCGACCCTGGCCCACATGCTTTTGAGATCGGCGTGCTAACACGTAACCGAAGGATCACACTCAACCGCTCAGCCATAACACTGTGTACAGTGTTCAACTCGCTTGATTACCCGGGAGAGAAAATTGGCAGTTAGGTGGGAGTTACTGTCCTCACTAGGCTGACTGAGCGTCATTCGAATCCATAATAGAAGTTCCGGGGTTTTTGGACCATTTCAAGGTGAGCATTCCTTAAAATTGTTCGCAGCCCTCGCGTTCAAACTGATCTTTCGGCTAACCCACTTCCGCTGCGCACTTCAAATAATCTCAGTCGGTTAATGAAGCCCTGCTTCCAGAGTTATCGCTTGAAGTAAACATAGTAATTTTGCTGATTCTTCTTTCGGAATGATCGGGCATGTTAAACACCATTTACACAAAGTTATAGCTTAGTGTGTGAGTGTGATCACTCGGTCACGTCTATTGTGAATTGCTGGGGTCTTACTTCACGCGTTGATATCACAAACTTGGGGGTCGGAATTCATGTTTCGGTCCGGATGAAGATATTCACCACTAATCAACTTTAATGAGGTTGAAGCTCCAGTTTAGTACTTCTTTAAGAAATGTGCAATCCATAAGACTTGTATGAATACGATAGCTACGATCAGGTGAGGGTGGTGCTCAATTTTAAACAGTGAGATATTATTATTTTTGGGGTCTCTCGGTATATGTGGGGTGTTTCCAGTTATTCCAATAGGTTCCTAAAATGACAACAGCGGATCTTTTACGTGAGGATCTCCTAGTAAATTATTAAGAAAGTGACCACCACTTTTAACCTTGCTGTACTCCGAGTTGAACACTTTGGAAACAGAAAGCTCCCTTGGCCATTTTTATAAATAGTAGACCAGGGGTTAAAGTTTCGCTCATTCTTCTAAGTCACACACGTAAAACTCTAAAATTTGGATAACTAACGAATAACTGGATGTCTGGTCAGGTATGGGCTGACCATCGTTCTCATGTGGTCAAAACATCCGCATTCAAATACACATTCTAACAGGCTCCTTTCGAAAAAGAACAATATATCCTAGGTTTGTTCTTGTAAGAGCTAGTCCCTAGTTCATATTATTGTTAGGGACGGAACCATACCTTTCCCGGTTCAGGATATCCCAATATCGGTTTACGATATCCTGAGTAACTAAGTCCAAGCAAGCCAATTTAGTTTATTCTCTGCATCTGGTGCGACAAAGAATTTTCACTCTATAGCATCCAACCAGTCCCTGTGTATTACAACCTAACCATTTGAAAATTGGCTGTGCTACCCCGTTTGACGTCGAAATTCATATAAGCCCCTTTGGGACAACGCTGGCTTCATGTCGAATAGTCGACAACAGTTGTAGCGAAGATCAAAACGAAGTGATTATCAAAATCTCTAAATTCATCGGTGGTACAGTTACGCCGCCACGAGTGTGAAATCGACTTGTATTGAGTGTGTCAAGAATCAGTATCTTCATGGCCCCCAAAGACTGATTTGTTCTATAGGAGAGCTGGGAAGAAGCGATCGGTAAAGGATTAGAATTTATTTGCAGAAGCAGTCTCAGATCGGACCAGAATGCGACAGCCCACCATCCCTTATGAAAACAGTGCAGCAGAGTTATACAAAGTTCTACACACCAGTGTGATAAACGCACTCCTTGACTTATACACGTGTTTTCAGCATACACTAATCTGCGGGGACATCGAAGCGTAAAAGTCAACAGGTCACCGGCCCGTTTGATGTGTCCCAAAAGAAGCACGGAATACCGCAAGTTCTGTTGAATAGGCCATGTTTGTTTCGAGGGTGCCAAAAACATGTGTAAAATTTTTGTAGCAAAGTGAGTTAACCATACGTTGCAGACTTTTTCAAAAGGCGTAGCGTAAGTAGGCTTTCAATATAACGCTTTTACTGTGAGTTACGACATATTTTTGCTCAAACCACCCACAGTAGACAACTGAAGAAATGCTCTGACCACCAAATACTTGTAACAGTTGTGTACGACGGAGCCGCTCCGTCAGTTTTGTATTTACATAATCAGTTAGTAGGCTGACCACATGATGACAACCTCTGTAAGTTCACTGTGGATGTGAAACTAGACCATTGTGAAAAATTACGTTTACCGCAGGAATCATCTAGCTGAACGACACAGTGCTTTTCATGTTTTAAATGAGCAGCTTTTTATCTAACAGCGACTAATGCTCTTAACCCACCATCGGATGATATTCATTTTGAAAGCATACTGGAGATTCACCTTGCTAATTCCTTGGTAATTAAGTTCTGATGTAAACTGAAAGGTCACGTTAGCGCCCCAGATTTAATTTCAGAACTCAAGTGCTCACAAGTGCTCAAGTGGACCATCAGTCCTAAACTACACTGTGTGTAGCGAAACGAAGGATGCCTGAAAAATATAACGTCCGTGCTCAGGTATCATGTCCCACCTCGGATTTATTCATTTGGTTCATATGAGTTGAATTATCTTGATCCCATTTCTTGATAACAAGTTTGTACCGTTGTCGAACAGTGATACTTATCATTTTGGAGACCTCTTGACTTCATCATCATCATCATCATCATCATCATCATCATCATCATCATCATAGACAGCAATACATCAGTGGTTCACACTAATGCTCAACTGTCACACAACCATGAAGAAAAAACAAACCCTATATAGAAAGAGAGAAGGAAAAAGAAGGGGACGGGAAGGGACCTAACTACTGAAAATGACTACGCCCATATTCAAACATTCAGCATCAAGGTGCCTACACCTCGCAAACAAACAACCGAGCTGCAAGTGAGAGTAAGGCGTCATAAATTTGTTACTGACTTCAGTGATTCCGTCCATCGATAGCTGTGACGCTCCGAAAGAGACATGGTGAAAAGACTTTCAGAAACTCAGTCAAAAAGGAAACTGTATGGTTTATCACAAACTAGGACAAGCAGTGAAGCAAAGTGATAGTTTCTGTCACTCACCTATGGTCACTACAACTGAATCTAAGGAAGATTAATAGGCTTTATCTGAAAGGTTCTGTAAAAGTGGGTCACTATTTACCCCCATGTTTTATAAGGTGGGAATCCTGGAAAGCCAGTATCTAACTGCCGTATACAGTGAGTGTAAAAACGCAATGGCTCTGAATTCAAAACCTTACTATTTTTCCTAGCTGAGACCACATTAGTGACTCGAAAAAACAGGTGACCATAGGTGTGACAAATGGCAAAAACGCGTTATTCAACCAGTATATTTTGGAAATGCTGGATTAGAGGATAATCGCTTAAGAGGTGAACCCAAGATAAATAGTACTTCTGTGGAAGCGGTTTAAAGGTTGTTAATGCAATTTTGATGCATGAAAGTAGGCATGAAAGTAACCTGAAAATTAGCAGATTAATATCAGCGTACCCATCTATCGATAAACGTGTTAGAAAGAATCACCGGAACAACGAAGACTACTACACGCAAAGGTGTCAAACTACAAGTGCAGCTAGAAGCCAAGAGTGAGCTCACAGTGACATCATCGTTAGCTGAGGAATTACAGCTTACAGTTTGATCAGCTGATAAATGGAAAGTTTTAGTTTACAGTCACTGACATTGCAGGTATTATCATGCTCATGGTAAGACTCTGTCTTTTGTAAGTCCTAGTAACGTTTGAAACTTGTTCATTTAGATTACTGATGAGTAGTCGGGGATTTGGTTTATTTTCAAGTTNCGAGCTCTAATGAGAGCGAAACTCGAGTTTAGTGCTTCTTTTCGAAAGAGGCTGGCTGTAAAGTCTATCTGAATGCGAACGCTGCGATCAAATGTGAGTAAGTGTCAACTTGTTCATTTATTAACAAAACAGTTAAACTTCAATTTTTCTCATTGAACGCAACGCCGTAGCATGATATAATCTACATTTGGGCGGGCTTATGAAAGTTCACTGCACAATCGTTTGAGGTGGTTTTTACTTTTACATCTTAGGGAGTTTGCGTTTCACCTGAGTAGGTAATCAGTATTGCGTTATGGGTATCATTGTCAGTCACTTTGTACTATCAATCATTAAAAGTGGCCAAGCTTGATCTGGACCTACATTGTAGCCGGAATGATAAACAACGCCGAACCAATCGGGTTGGAAGACCGGGACAGCCTTCGGAATGTTTGCTTGACAAGAGCACGAGTTTAGTGGTTAGCTTGTGTACTGTTTGGTTCACGACTTAATATGGTTTTTCGGTTCTTTGTTTCATGTCATTTTCTAGCAAGGCTGTTATTTTCACCTTATTCTCCCTGATACTTGCGAGACACGCTTGCGTTCATGTGCGGGTGGTACTTTGCTCGTGAAATCAGTTTGCTAGCTAAAATGTACTCAAGTTATGGGAGTCATTATCGGTGTTCCTCATCTCCGCTGAATGATCAACTAATCCAAGATCTCTGCTAAGAGTTTGCTATCCTCAACGGAAGATCAATTCATGTCTAATTCGTTTTGTTATATAAATGGTGCGTAACTTTAAAAGCAGATACTGATTGTGAAGAAACACAATACATATGTTCTGTGGTCTCAATTCTAACGTTCGTTTTGTCAGAAGAAACTATTTTCGCCCAATGACTTCCATACTAACGCTTAAATATCGTCTATCTGTGGTCATCGCCTTATATTCAGACATACTGTACGATCAGATGTGCTGGAATGGCAATACTGGAGTTGAGTTTCGCTCCCTTCAAACCTCATCCGTAAAGCGTATTCTTAAACGGGACCAGCATATGCGTTCCGAATTTCGTTCCTATGGGGTGTTTTTGTTCACCATTAAGTCGATCAATTACGGTTAATTATTTCAGTGGAAAAAAGTAATAAAACGTTAGGTCTGCTTGCTTCAATCAAAATTTTGCAACCTACAAATGTATAAGATGTAAATGTCTATGGAAAACCAGGAGCACTGTGTAGTCGGTATTTATCAGATTGTTCTTTGCGCGATCTGTCCGTGCAGACAGCTTGATCGATAAACTGTCGAAAACAATCTCCTCACGGAAACCTATGTTGAGCAGTAAAAATGAAAATGGTTTCCTGTGCTGAATAAACAGCCATGTTCCCGTACAATAAATGTATAAAATCAGTGTCAGATATAATCGATTTGCCAAGGATGTCTAACGATGAACGATTGTCTCTGTCCAAATGCCACCAGCAGTCGGAAAACGTTGACGGAGTTGTGCTGCAATGCGGCTAACAAATCTGACTGCTTTCACCATCATTTTCTATAACTGAGTCGTCGATCAATCACGGACGCCATTTGTTGCAAACAAACCTAAGGGAACAGGTAAATTGGGGATTATATATGAACTCGCTTCGGTCTTTTAGCGTGTAGAACAACGCCTCAGGGGAAATTTATGATTTCAGTACATGTCTTGAGCTGTTCAAAAGAATGCAGGTTAACGCAACAAATATACATACGAAAGTTTTTGTCTCAGAAGCGGTAAAGAACGTATAAATATAATATAAAAATCTGCGGTTGATTGGAAATATGCACGGAGAAGTATAATTGTGACACTGGACAGTCAGACATTAAAAAGACTGCACTGTCGTACACGATGAAGTGACGGGATAGGTATGCGGGTTAGTACATAAGTTCATAGCTACTCCAACAGCTAACTGGGTTTCATTACACTTACGAATGTGTGTATTGAGCCCAAGCGTAGTCACCTGTAAACGATTTGAAAGGGTATGAGTTGATTAAACTTCTCGGCACAAGACCAACAAACGTTTTGCAAGGTGTTACTGTCAATCACAATCGGCTACTCGAGGTAAACGGTGATTTAACGAAGTAGCAGATTAGAAAATCGGTCGAAGGCAACACATCACACTATATGAAAACGCGTGTGTGAACAAATTGTTTGGGGGCGTGACTCAGTAAAACAAGCAGGTTACAGGCTTAATAAAACCTATCAAAATGGAAGCATGGGAAACAGTACGGTTACTTAATTTTCATACCAAAGCCTGTGAAACCCAATGAAATCGGTATCGTTTAGTGGTTTGAGTTCAATATTTCTGCTTCTCTTTCCGGGACTGGGAATTTTTACGGTGGCGATGCAACTTAAGAGATTCATACGTAGTTGAATGTTAGGCGATTGACCTCAGGGTTAGTGTTTCGAACTAAGCGTAAAGCTTTGTGCAAACCAATGGTGCTGACATAATTCACCTAGTTTAGGCACGCAATTAACCTAACAGAATAAACAACCTATAAGGGTAAGTTCTACAGCTCTACCCTGGAAGTATTTAATCAGTTGAATATCCATCATGTGGTGTTATTTACAGGCTTGGGTATTCAATCCAAGTTCTGGGGACGTCAGGAGTTCTGCTTCGAAGGAAAGTCCTTCAACGAAAATGCTTCAAACGATCTAATGTTATTTCGACTTGCACTAGTGTTCTTTGCCAGCAAATCTTGATTAAGAAGCAAGTTATAATTCTTTGAAATGGGTCGTCCTAGGGTGACGATCCTTGAACAACGGTCAGTGACCGGCAGGTGATGAATGTGCATCACTTTAATTTCGGTGAATTTATAGAAAATATGGTACGTTGTGTCCCGCCAAACTGCTAACTAGAATAATTGCGTCCAGGCGGGTCGATAAGTTACCCTCAAATGAACCAAGATATCCACGAGTATAATCTGCGGGTATTAATAGGTAGCTAAGAGGGTTACCGTTTGACAGCCGGTCAAATATATGTTCGAGATTTAAAGGAATCTAAACAGTCAAACAAATCAGCGTTGTGTTCTTTTATGTTCTTGGGAATCCGAACATAGATTTGAAAGGCAGTGTCATGATTTTGAAAGAAGAAAGCAAAACATTTTAAAAATTACGAAATGTCTCACTGCACTGACAGTAAGGGTGACAATCACGGATACGCAGCTGTTGAGCAACCTGCAGCCAAATGTCTTCAGAATCCAGAAATCCACTGGCATAATTCAAATGACACCACCAAGATTCGCGCAGTAGACACCTTAGAGTAAAAAAATTGTATGGCTTTCCTGTGCTGCTTTCAACTCCGTAGTTCTATGTCTACTTGTCCTCGGTAAACCAGACAGTTCTTTCCTTGTACTCTATCCGTATATCTTATAACAATGTTCAATGTTCATTCTGAGTGAATGTTATAAATTGCTAATCCCGGAAGTTAATTTTTCAAACCTTGTCCCACCCTGTTTTGAACCAGTTGACAATTGATAGATCAGTTATATTGGTTATTAGTTGCACATGGTACAACGGTTTCAGCGGGTTTTTAGTCATATGGACGGACTTTAGGTTGCACGCTGATTTAAAACACAACAGTCCAGATAGCTTTCCACGCAAGTTGGATTCAAGGACATTCCGATCTGAAGTCATATAGCGTCCGCTGTGCTACCTTAAGTGGCTATTAAGTTGAAGATTGGATCTGGATTGGTGTTGTTTCGCCTATGCTACTTATTCGCAGCTGAACGACCTGGACAACCTGCCTTTTCTATCAAGTTTTGCAAGCTTACACCTTTCGTTGTGTTTCACCGAACGAAACAAACACCAAACTTAGGCAAAATACCAAAATTACATTGGAATTCCCAGTCGAACGACCTTCATAGTTAATCAGTTTTTCTAATGAAATAAGCATTCCAGTCGGTCCCTTGTAAGACACTCTAAAATAGTCTGATACACCAGTTTGAATTCAATGTACGACCGACTTACCTAACACTTATCTACACAATCCATTCATGAGTTAATTGCAGACAACATTCACAAAATAGTTCCTCATACAGTCTTTTTATCCAGACATGACATCCGCTAAATAGTCCCGAACAAAAGCACTTCCGGGATAGGTTAAGTGGGATACAATGAATTGAGTGTTTTTCGACGTTCAGTAGATGTCCATGTTTGGGGGAGTTAACCTCACAAAATCAGCATCAGAAGCAGTCCGTTTTTCGAAGGAGGTCATGACAGAAAAACTCCATCCAATTAAACGAATACTTCGCCGATAATTGGGAAAAATACGATGACTTTGGTTAACAATCAAGTTAATGAGCACAGTTTTTACTACTGTACAAACAGAATGCAGTCAATTGTGTCTAACAGGGAAATCCGACACTCAAGGCAATGGGTTATCACAAGCAAATCCTGAAAAGAGGAAACAAATGTGGACCAGGTGAGATAAAGTCTACGAATCAACAAATGTAGTTCCGTCAAAATTGTTCAACACGTTGTTAAACAAGTTGGTGGCGTAATCTGACCAAAATTGTTTGAACAACGCAACTCTCTGCAATTCCTAATGTCCGCTTTTGTGCACTATATTTCTAAACTGAAAAACACTGTGCAGTTGTTGAACATAAGGAGAAACTGGTTATCACTGCATCCAGTAAACATAAAGAAACATCAAAAGCGTTATGCGGTTTCATGGAAACGGGTGAATTGGGTGTAAACTTTGGTTCGGACTTGAGTGTGCGCGATTGACGAGCTCTAGTAGGAGCAAAACTCGAATCCAGCTGTTCCTTTGTGTCGGTTTAACAAATGCCCCAAAAACTGTCCAATTAGCCAGTGATGAGCATTTATTACTTTTGAAAATTTAAATTTATCTTTTTCGCACCATTGTTGCACCATCTTTTTCATTTCTCGGGCCAATTAACATACTGGACGCTGGTTTATGACCTAGAACGCTTTTCATTTGCTTCATTGAACATTATTCATAAGGTCACTTGATGAACTATAAATACGCAAGTGCTCCGCTTGTAATTTGTCTTCGGGCTCTCTTTCTAAAGACGAGTGTTGTTCTCACATAGCCGGCTTGGGTAACAGCTCTTCCGGGTTACTAGGGCGCGCACAGCATTATTGCGTCGTAGAGATCGTTACAGTTCCGCGACATAACAATTTCGCAGTGATTGTTAAAGCTGAGATCAGTTGTGAATGGTATTCGGTTCGAAATATCGTAAACTTCCGAACTTCTTTTCACAGATGGAATTGTTTGCGAAAGCGAGGTTTACGTTATACATAATTCAAATGTCTGATGGGTATAGTCGCCTCCCAGCTCAGGAAGATACGTTTATAAAACCTGAATAAAAGCCGGACTCAGCAATATGGGGACTTCTGGCACACCGCTTTAAGTGAATGTTTCTGAAGAGTACCATGAATTAAGATAGGCTACGACTTGTAGGTAGCCAGTTAACTCGCAAAACTTGTGGAAGATGCAATAGTGGCCTACTTATTGTCTCCGGAAAAGACAATTGCGTCCATAACCCACACGAAAAATTAATTGGGTTGACTAAAACACAACGTGATCTAACACCGTAGAAGTGAAGCTACTGAGTTAAATCCCCTTAGTTAATTTAAACTCTTTTAAGGCATAAAATTGTTCTAAAAAAGAACTACCTTCGAACAAAACGTTACTTTGATTAAAATCCAATTTTGTTGAACAACCGTGTAAGTGAGGTTTTGCACTTGATGCTGATTGGAAGATGTAAGAAACGGAGTGCCATCAGTCTTTCACGTTATATGAACTAATCCAATGGGATATTCTGGTTTTGGTTATGAAGATAGAACAACAGCAGAACACAGGTAGTGAGGAAAGCAGCGGTTGTGTTCGATGGCCGACTGTCACCTGTTCAAAACAAGTGACCCCTTTTTCATCATTTGTATTCAGAAATCATTAAATTTAGGCTGGTAGACAGAAAATATGTGGTACTGAAATGTCAGCTACTTAAACAGTAGAACAGATTAACAAGCCTAATAATTTCGTCCATGAAATAAGCTAAAATACATTCATATGGAATAATCTAATGCTTGGTGATCGCATGAGACGAAATGTTTAGCTGCATTAGAATATTATGGAATGCCATAGAAACGACAGGAAACCCTTCAAATAAATCTGTTTCGGCGGAACATTAAAAACGAGCATATGTTTTTATTTCTAAAGCTTCTGAAGCCTGAAAGTGATGAAGCTCGTCTGTCTGACGAGTTCCATTCCTGTTTATCTGGTTCCACATTTTACTTAACGCTGCAGAAAGAAGGCAGTGAAATGGTAACAGAGATTGTCATATCGAAACTTCTGAAGGCGCAAACAATTCGGTCTCGAAACCTACAAAATCCGCTTTCTTTCAAGATGACCATCACTCACATTTGATTGCAGCGTTCGCATTCAGATAGACTTTACAGCCAGCCTCTTTCGAAAAGAAGCACTAGACTCGAGTTTCGCTCTCATTAGAGCTCGTCAGCAGTGCATATCCTTGCCACGGCCGGGATTTGAACTCCGGCCATTCCAATCATGAGGCAACCGTGTTAACCACTGCGCCATTGACCTCACATTAGGCACGACCGAATGATCAAATCTGAACGCTTAACCACTCTCGCTTGTTACTGATCGTTGACGTAGTACGCTTACACATACAGGAGATGGAAACTCAGTGGTCTGGGACGTTTCACCTATGGATCATTCTCTGAAACTCAGCTCTCCGATACATCGTTGGCTCGAGTCAGCCATTCAAGCTTGCAGACCATACCTTTTGAAAATATCCGGTTGATCGAGGAAGTACAAAGTCCTGGTGTATATAGTGTTCCCACGCACTCTTCAGCCCAATATCCAGAAACCTCTAAACTGGGACAATGTTTCCGATTTTGCTTCAAGAAGTTGATATTAGCAGATCTCTCATCTGTTCACATCTGTACACTCAGGCTGGATCAATATCTTCGAACTCCCCCGTGTAATGTGTATCAACAAGTGGGCAGTGTACACCATAAACTACACGTTTATAGTGATAGGGTGTTTACCACCTGGAAGGATTTTACTGAGTCTGCCATTAACTCATCATTTTGACAAACACTTTCAAGATATTTTTTTCATCCTCCAAACAGAACAACTCTGTAGTGCTTCACTACCCCCAATTCACCTCACTGCTCAATAAAATACAATTGGTTCATCTTTGGCTATTCATTTTCGATGAATACTTCATTCCGTGTCTAAGCTTTATGGTGAGTATACGCCAACTTCATGAAGCAGGTGGTCCTAGGGATAGCTCTTCTTCTTCCAATAAGTTTAATTTATCAGTCACAATCCAGCTGACAACAGGCGACCTCTCTGTATGGATGTAGCTGCCACACTATTAGCCATTACTGACGGTAGCTTAACAAAGCCGATTTTATTCATAAATACGAATCATGTGCCCGACAATTGACTGCCCCCAACCATCGAGTATTTTCCGTACAATTCCTGGTTAGTGGCCCAACGCTTGATCACTCGAATCTTGGATTTGCGGCAAGCTGAGAACGAGACAATAAGTCGAGGCACTATAGACTCAGTATTGCAACGTCTACCTCAACTCCTACAGAATTACTTCGAATGAAATTGAAAAAGTTCGATGAAAATGTCCTCTAAAGGATGATTAGTCAAGTGTTGACAACAGAAATGCTCGTAAAACGAATGCCAGGCTCCCACCTTTGGTTACCAAACCTGGGAAGTAATTAAGAAATACAGTTTTTCCTTATCCTTTTCTTTCTGTTTCACTTGGAATATGACAAATATTTGTAGTAAAATTCTGATAGTTCGTCATCTTTACGTGTTAAATACTAGGACGATGAAGAAGATTTAAATTGCGAGGTGCGGATGTTTTGTTCATTTTCGGCCTGTTGGTTACTTAAAATACCGGCCACATGTTTTGCGCATAGGAACAAAACGCTGAATGACCGAGAATAATATGAGCGAACATCAGGAGATATGAGTAGTTTCACCATCACAACAACGAGATTGTTTGCTTTAGCATCGTATGACAGCAAACATCCTGTGTGTGACGCTTACTTGACATCGTTCAAGGTGATAATCCCTTAGGTAGAAGGTGACAAGGCCAAATGCACAACGGAATGGAAATCAACTTCTGATTTACGTCGTTGATATGGAGGTCTTCTGTGTAAAGATGAACGGATGATTACCTGATTTTCCAATGCCAGTTTTGCCTGAGGTTTGGTCACTAGTCCCTTGCAATAAATTTCGGAAAACTGCTTGGATGTTCAATTGCGAAAGAACCATTTCTCAGTAACCTTATTTCTAATTGTATACTGTTGGTAGTGAGTAATTTTTTGTCCAATGGAAGTTTTCAGAGTAAACCGCGCTCGTAAATGAAAAGAGTTTAGAGTGTAGTTCACTCCATGTGACCTTCCAGACTGGCTAAATATACGAATTCGGTGCGAATGAACTAGAATAGTTAAGAAAAACAGTTATAATTCAACCTTTCCGCGTGATTCAAAAACAGCGTCTAGCGAATGGAATCTGATTGATGTAAACGAGTAACAGCCAATTACAATCAACAACTATCAACATGTCCTCGATACAGCGCCTATACAGCAATAAACAGTCAAGGTAATCAAGTGGTTCACCAATGTTTACTCCAAGGTAAACAATTGCAGATGTGCCACCTGACGGATTACAAATTCTCTCAACACCAACCTAATTAAATGTGCTTCTGTCGACTTCAATCCGAATATTTCCCACAGACAAGAATTGAGTTTTTGTGGAAACCACCGAGAATGGATAAAGGGAGAATTGGAGGTGAAATAAAGTTACCAGAAATTCACCTGCCTCCAGCTGGCGACCACCATGTGCAACGGGTCATCGTCGGTTGAACAGAGTTTCTGTGGGAAATTCACTGACACATTCTTCCAAATTTCACATTACACAAGAAAAAAGTTAATAGAACGAGAGCTGATGAATTCAGCGGTGAAATTAAGATGTTAAGTTAGACGTTGAGAGAGTGAGTTATGTGCTGAGTCGTTCACAGAGAGGATTGCTCTCAAAAGCATATTGGTGTTATGGGGTTTGGATATTCTTATAGTTCTAGTGTACAATTCCTTTTCAGTCTCAATTTTCTATGCTCCGTTTCAAGTATGTGAGCAGCTAAAGAAGAATAAACGCTTTTTCACCCTCTCGATCACCACATATATATCAAAATATTATATAGTGCTATTCGTTACCACCATAATTATTATCTTCACAAGTGTGTAACTACGAACACTGTATTTGCCCGGTTTGACAGTAACCATCTACTGTGTCTCTGCCAGTAGTTTAATAGCCACATAGTGCTCTGAAAGCAAACAACAATGAGTGAATATAGTGGTAATGTGAAAGTTTGAAATCAACTTGCAATTTTTGGTCAAGTAGGAGACAGTTTCTTTAGCTTTTTTAATATTCCGGACTGAACACGAATTATTAATTGATTAGTGTCCTTCGATGAATTTTGGATTTCAGTCTCGGACAAAAGACAATTCTAACTGTGAATGTGTCAGCTGTTTATTTGTCAAGATGTGAACGTTCTTCAAATCATCACCGGGGAAATTGAGTTCGTCAGTCAAAACAACCACTAAACATAGAAAAACCAGGGGTGTCTTGATTTCGGTGTTCTCGACGACATCATTGGCAAAATTATTGAAATTCATACGGCACACAAGTGTGAGTTCACTGAACATAAAAGCAAGGTTCTGATGAATATTGGTAAAACTTGTATACGGTCTAGATATCACTTACGGACAATTCGGAAGAAACCTGGAAAAAATCGGTCCGACAAGCTAAACTGATGTTACCAGCCAGTACGCGCTTGCATATACTTATCAACCTACCGATTTTGAACAGAAACACTGCTCGCTACCCCCGGAGTTAGAACTCTGGCCACGCATTCATTAAGCAACTGCAATGATCATCGCACGGTAATTCCCAAATCAGCCAAGCAAATTGTGATATGCGAACGTCCAACCACATTCGCCTGCGATTAATGTCTAGATTTCTTGACTGCATTCGGAAAGGTCACGGTAACTATCTTGTTGACTGTGACTGATAACTTATGAATAGAACATCTGTCTGAATTGGCCGATATTTTGATTAACTGCAAGTGGTATACGATTGATCGGTATGAATCAAACAGCATTCACAAGTGCTTGCAGTTCGGGCGTTCACACCGACGAATCAGACAGTATCTTTCGAAAAGCAGCACCATGCCCGAGATGTGTTCTTGTTGAAGACTGTTAGCAGTGTATATCATTGCCACGGTGTGGCCTAGAAATCCAGGCCTGCTTTCATGCGACAGTCACTAGGCCACCGTCTTTGCACTAGACACTAATGATGAACACTACTATCAGAAAAACTCAAATCTGGTGCTTCTTTCCGAAAAAGACAGACTAAAATTTCATGGGAGTGCGAAAGTTGCAAGCAATTCTGAACGATGTTCATGTTAAGTTAATCGAAACCCGCCCTTACCCACCAGCGATAAATGCTTGTCCAATCACCGTTTTGTATCTTTGCGATGTCAACTGATACAAACCTCACGTGAAGCATGCAGACAGATTTTGTTTGAGATAGTTGAAACATTGATCCATCTCTATCCGTTTTGTCGAAACGATGAGAGGAAACAGATTTCGGTTAGTCTCCTCAGTCGAGTGCCCAAAGCATTCAGTTATCTAGGTTTAACTTACGGTGCATATGTTCACAACTCAGACGCGACATTTGGATACCGTTACAAACTACATATCAGAAAATGAGAGGCATCCACGATGCGATTAATTTCGAGTCGTAAATCAAAAATTAGGTGAACACTGGTTACGACTGGTCTGTTAACATCGATGTGGGTAACATTACTCTTACTAGTAAGAAGTTCGGAGTTATGCGGACACCAGAATTTTTTTATACTTCTTTCTTTCGGTAGTCCTCCGAATTTTATTCTCGAGGAAACTGTCAATTACCGCCTTTTCGTTAGGACGACTTCTAAATTTAACGCCAGATGTCGATGACCTCAGTGGATTACGCGCAAAGTGGACGATTTCACTGCTTAGGTTGATGTTTAAAAACAATTGCGGATGATTCAAATTCGGAACAGTCATATGAACAAATCGGCTATCTTTGATTTTCCTGTCTTAATTCCCACGGATCAGCCGTTACGATTTCACGTACACGGTCAAACCATCCGTTGGAGGCGTTGAGCTGACGCTGTACCGAGCATTGTTCACTTGGAAGTCAGAATAGTAATCGACCTGGAAACAAGGAGGAGTATTGCAGTCTAAGGTATTGACAAAGTTCAGTCCAAAATTTGAGGAGTTTACATAGTACAGAACCAACTGACGTAGATCTAGATCCAATCACTCCTCGAACGAATCACAGGTCAGTTTTACTGTTCCTCGCGCGTACTTCTATTAAACGATTCGTCCCTCTATGAATTTCGATAGCATAGACAAAACACAAAGTCCGTGAGGTGAAACCATTTCGCTCACTGCTTTCCGTAGCAAACGTGTGAAATTTTTAAGTAAATTAACGATAAATTGAAAACAAATGAAAGATTCTCCGTAACTTCCTGGTTGGGGAACCAAGGTGGTCGTACTAAAAACGTTGTCTATTTGGGTACCCAGTGGAAGCTTCTGGTTGGTGGTTAACACGGCCTCAGTAAATTTTGTCATGCTGTCATCACACGCCGTGATGAAACGACTTCGGCCGTGTGCGGTCTACGCTGAGTGCCTAGAGATCGATGCAGTTGCGTTTCGGCTGATTAACACTGGGCTGTTGTATGATTGGTGCACTGACTGGCTCAGATACAGATGGACAGATGAATACAATGACTGATCGAAAGAACAGGACCGGGCATCTTGACCAGTGGCAAGGATATCTTTCTGGTGTGTGAATTGGGATGCAGTCGGGCGACGTTGTAAGTTCGAAGTAATTCCAGTTTAAGACTTCGTTTTGACCCTACCATCAGGTTCAGGCATTTGAATGGCAACCTAATTAACGCTGTCTTCTTCCGCATTGTACGTTTGGTTCCACTGTTGATGCGCAATCGGCTGCGATGCTCGACGGATGTGTTGGAATAGGTCAGTAATCATATATGTCTTAATCAGTCTGGTACAACTAGACGCGAAATCAAACCTAACTAGATTTGCGCTCTGGATCGATCTTTAATAAAGGTAACGAAGGACGCTTTGTGAAATGCTGTTGACGGGTATATCACCGTTCGTCATTGGATTCAGTTACAGGTTGTATTTCATGAACCAACAAGTATACAAGGTATAATTCTCAAACGATGGCACCAGCCACAACATAACCAGTCGAGAGTGGTGGTCAAAATTCAAATCATTCAACCTCACGGAGGCGTTGCTGAAGTTTGAATTACAGCCGTGGCAAGCATGTGCAACACTGACGAGATCTGCCAACAGCTAAACTCTAGTGTTGTGCTGTTCCAGCGAAAGGCTGGCTGAAACATCGTTGGGAATGTGTAAGCTTCAATCAGTTTTAGTGGCATTCAGGTCAGTGTGTGACTGCTTGTTGTTAAGTGTCCTATCTACGTATCAAGTATTTGATCAATGGTGACGTAAGCTGATCGCAAGTCTTTATGAAAATTATGCCGCTATTTCTGCTAGTATCATTGGTTGTTGCAAGAACCTCAGCGCTCACCTGATGTTGGGTCCCTGCGCTAATACTGTTTTCCAACCAAACATACCGTCAAACGGAAGCTAGATCGACCGTGGCAGTCGAGGATTACACCGCTGATAGTTACTCCGACGCGGGCAATCGCGGTCGTGAAGAATCCAGATTGCTGCTTAAGCATTTTGTAGACATTTTAACCAGACCGAATGTCACTTTGGAGCCCCGTAGTAGAGAGTGAATTCCAACACACCAAACTGCAGAAGGCCTTCTACTGAGCCGTAGTTTGCCGATGCTCACCTGGATTTAGAAGTCGAGGGAGTTCTTAAACAACTCCCCACGGCAATACACTAACTCACTTGTTGACGTCCAGACAGCGGTGTTAGCCTTCCAGCAATTCAGAGATACTACACTCATTGGCGAAGCAACTGATGTTAACCTATACGGCATCACACTGGTGACAACGAGTGAGTACGAACCGCCATCGCGTGTGGATAACATGGTAGGTAATATACAGATGAAATCTAACGGCGGGGTCTTCTGATAAAAGGTAGTGTTAGTGCAGCCTTGTCAGATTGATGATCTCAGCACCCAATCTAATTAAAGACAGCTGACTAGTTCGTGTGCATTTAGCCGCCAAAACTTATCGGTTGTTGTTAATATTGGTTTCCCTTCACTTATTTCCGTCATAAACATGAAGTGTGGTGTGTTAAATCTATGCTGCACTGAACCATACGGACCGCAATTTCCGAATGTCTCTTGCACCGTAACTGCTGGGGGACTCAATGTGTGACCACCATTATTCAGATTTTGTATCATTCGGTTGCAGCTTTCAAACTCAAACACATAAGTAGAGCAGACTCCGTCTAACCCAGCGTATCAGAAAACGAGCTCTTCAACCCTTCGGGGTTATGGAAGGAAATAAGTTGGTAATAGTACGAGGGTAACCAACAGGGACAATTTAACGCAAAAAAGTGCATGTCATATTATTAAATTAACACAATTTTTTACCTCTGACCTTAGGCGGAGCACAACTTTAGGTCGTGTTAAATTACGATATATTGTTGGTGTTCTAGCTTCATTGTTCATGCGTTACGTGTTGAGTGGGGGTGTATCGAAGTCGTGTCCATAAGGCTAAGGGAGTGGTAATCTGAAACTGGTTGAAAACAACTGTTTCACCAGGAAATTGTCTATACTGTGACCGTGGCTGACCTCTGGAACGATTACCAAAGTACTACTTACCGGTCTGGT
This sequence comes from Paragonimus westermani, assembly GCA_008508345.1. Classification (NCBI taxonomy): domain Eukaryota; kingdom Metazoa; phylum Platyhelminthes; class Trematoda; order Plagiorchiida; family Troglotrematidae; genus Paragonimus; species Paragonimus westermani. The sequence goes on from QNGE01003143.1 coordinate 48,832, forward strand.
AGCATTAACCAATGGAACCTGAAGATCTAAAGTGCACGACATGTGATCAGACTAATGGAGTGAGAATATGTCGTACACAAACTGCGAATATTACGTCCTTCCAGTCCATAATTACGGGACCGATGGTATGATGGAAATCGAAACTGCTATCGGTAACGCTAATATTGCCACCTTGAACTTCGTTCCAGTCATTTCCGTCACAACCAGAATTACCAACATGATGGTAAGCATTACAAACTGCTACGTAGCCCTACCCGCTCTTGTTCAGGTAGACGTGGAAATAACCACCTGAAGCATACCGAAGAAATCAATCCAGCATTCAATTTCGGAATGTGCGTACTGAAATAAGTTCCGAAAAACTTGTTTGCATTCAGTTTGTCATGCTCAGACATAGTTATTTGCCAGTCGAAAGTCCCACAAAGGTGTATTGATATCGCAAGCTCAGTTTTCCATATAGCCTCGCATTTAAGAACCGATGTGGGTAACCAGATCGGTTCAGAAAGATGCGTTAGTTACGTCGATTAATAAAGGCCACCCGCTGATTCGTGAACCAAGTTAGTATAAGAAACAGTTGATGGGAAGAGAAGGGTCACGGTGCATGTTAACAAGTCATTCCGTGTTTAGAGAACCATAATTGTACACAGAAAATGGAAGACCTGAGTTGTTCCGAAGCTTGCATTGGGCAGACTGTACAAGAAACTTCGTCTAGAATAAATCGGCATTTGGAAAACGTTTGAAAAGTACCATCCAGGATCAGCTGGAGTGCCACAGTATGATAAATGATTTCACAGTCGTTGGTCGCGCGTTAGACACAGGTAATAGAGAGAACTTGGAAATTGGCTTGGTGATTAAACGAGGACTTGGAACTAGGCGGAAGAGATTAACTACAGAGGCCAACGAAACCATGAAGGCCAAGTAAACTACAACTAAAAATGACGCCGTTGAACTAACTTGTAATCGTCGGTTGGTCCAAGGTCGCTCAGGCTTACTAACGTTGATGGCTAGATATAAAGGCATTTTCAACTGGACAAAGTTATGGTTCCTTTGTACATATTCTTCATGAATAGGTGACATGGAATAACCTTTATCGATGACTACGCCAATTTCACCTCCTCCGCCCTTTTAAAGTGTTCTCTCTCTCTGGTAAATAGCAAATCAAATCTAGCGCTAACCCCTGCCTGTGTCTTGCCCAGTGTTCTAGTGTTGTGCGCAAAAAAAGCGGATAGTATAAGGATTATGTATTCAGAGAAGCTCCACTGGAAATCTGTACTTCAATGTCACGTCGAACACAAACACTGATAGTTGCACATAAAAATAAACATAGGGTTCCACATTTGGCAGTGCCATATTCACCCAAAAAACGCCATTTTTTGACAGAATGCTCTACAACGTTCTTTTTCCATATTCCTCTCTTTATCGCGAAATCTAGAGGCAGTTTCCACCTGACTATTAGAGAGTAGTGTAGTGCGATCGCCCATTCTCAATATTCTGTACCTTCTTCCATACTGATTTCTTTTTTACACATAAGAATTTATCTTTTTTGCAGAAACCTTTCGTTTTAGGGCAGTGGAATGTCTCCATTGTATTTTCAGGCTATGGAAGTGGTTTATTATTGGTCTAGTGGAGTCATGTTTTGCGGCCTTTTTGATTCCGACTTCACGCATTGGCTGTGTGACAGGGCGATGTTCGAGAGAACGCTTGAGTTGTCAAAGCCGTCAAGTGATCCATATGGATTATAGAGTCCAGCCCATAGAGGGCAGAGAGCACGAACCAATGAATGTCGTCAATCATCCTGTGACCAACAACATAGGTGCAGTTAAGTGGCCTCGTAAACATGTTTTAGTGCTCAAAAATCAGCAGCGCATCACTAAAGGTTCGAAAGAGGCGATGATTGGTGCATGGTAGCTCGCTTAAATGGAGTCACCTGCAAGACCGCGTACACGTGGCTACATGTCGATTGCATCGGTTATGAAGCGCAACCCCACAGACGACACAGAAGTTGAATTTTGAATGAATCGGAAATCGATATGATCCTGGAATGGACCTCCATGAACCGCGCAGTGACTCGCATTTTTGAAAATGCGTATGAAAACAAAGTTTGAGAAGGATGTAACGACAACTACTATCAGTCGATATATGAATGGGAGGTTCATCACTGCGAAGGCGTGCAAAATTCCCATAAGTATGAACAAAAATGAAAACCGCGCGGTACGACGGCGCTTTGTTTATCGATTGTTGGAGTGCTATACGAGCTCCAAGACTGTTTGCTGGATTGATTAAACGAACTTCAAATTGTTTTGCACAATGTCGATGGGACGTTTTTTAAATGGAACGAAAGCCTGTATTCTAGTCACCAACAACAGAAGCCGAAACTCACATTTTTCACTGCAGCAATAACGAAAAGTTCCATTACGACCTATACGGTGCTCATTTTAGATAATGGTTCCGTGTTCTGATGGATAAACTGAAGATCGGCTCAGCTCTGTCAACAATAGTGGTAATTTTTAGCAGTGCCCCTTGCCACATTGGTTTATAAAACATCTCTGAAGATGCTTACCAGGATGGGCAGCTAGTACGATTAGCACCGTATACGCCTATGCCGATTCCCACTGAGAACGTCTGGAGCACACTGAACGTGAGAGTCAAGCAGCAGTTGCAGGTTCACTATGATGCGTCAATAAGTGGTGATCCTGACCAAGTACTGAGCTGACAGGAATGGCGTATACGTATTCTGGAACACGTACTCCATTCTGCTAAGGAGGACGTCAAGGAGGGACAGTGCGTTCATTTTGTTTGCCATAGTGAACCATTCTGTGTGCAAGCGATGGAAAACAGATATGATAGTACTACCGTAAATATCAAATCTACCTGTGACTGACGAAAGTCCTATCCACAGTTAATTCCATATGACTGAAAATGCGAACTTTTTAACAGGCCTTGTCGTCGCTACACCGAAATATAAGCATTTGAATGATGTGGAACAGATATGTAAAACTGCAAACCACATGCTCCATGAAGGCGGGTAGTATGCTTCGGTCCTGTCTAAAGTTCTAATGGAGAGGGGTATCATTAATCGGTGTCTATGTAATGGTCACATTGGATGGATGCAGCCGAACAACATATTTCGTTCGCACACCGTCATATGAATTGAAACCAATCACAGTGTACCGAACAATTCTCGGAATAAGCTCGTGGTCTCTGGTATTCTTGTCGTATATCGATCTCTTGTGAATAATCACGTGTGAATTCAAACGCGTAAGCATAATATCGAGATATTGTTTACGTGTTGTTAATGTTTTCCAGCGGGCAGTTTCTGCACCCGCTCTACGCACAGACTCAGTTACAATGCCTATTGAAACTGACAGGCATTTACTAACATAGTAGTAAAATAAAGAACGAGTATTTTGTTTTATGTAGATAAAGCATTCTGACCATTCGATCGTTAATTTGTACAGTAAAACGTACGATTTGAAACAGTTCATTCCCTTCAGAAGTTTGAACAAAACTGTTAGAACACGAAAACTGGTAGATGCAAGCATTTCGTATTGGCTCGTCAGTACCAAATTTGCAATAACATGAAACGGGTTTTTTATATCGAGCAGTTAGGGAGCAGGGTTGATAGTCAATTGGTGGTTTATGAAAGGTCACTACGTCCAGGGAAGGGTCAAGTTTACGAGCAATTGTTTTTGAACACACAAGGTCGGCTTCAGTCGATTGATTGCGACCGCCTCAGCAAACCGCAAGAATCTTGGATTGGAGTGACGTAATAGGATTCTGAATGCACACATTGGGTCGATAACGTGACCAGTGGTCAGGACGTGTCTTGCGACTGCGGAC
>QNGE01003143.1:54276-80032 GCA_008508345.1 Paragonimus westermani
ACAGTGTTGTTGAAACACGCAAGCAACCGGCGTCCGCAGTCGCAAGACACGTCCTGACCACTGGTCACGTTATCGACCCAATGTGTGCATTCAGAATCCTATTACGTCACTCCAATCCAAGATTCTTGCGGTTTGCTGAGGCGGTCGCAATCAATCGACTGAAGCCGACCTTGTGTGTTCAAAAACAATTGCTCGTAAACTTGACCCTTCCCTGGATGTAGTGACCTTTCCTAAACCACCGATTGACTATCAACCCTGCTCCCTAACTGCTCGATATAAAAAACCCGTTTCATGTTATTGCAAATTTGGTACTGACGAGCCAATACGAAATGCTTGCATCTACCAGTTTTCGTGTTCTAACAGTTTTGTTCAAACGTAGGATTCTCTGTAGACGTATTGACAATTGTTTGGGATACGTTTACATGCCCGGCCGCCTGAATTCTTTGTTGGTCATGTCAAGTCGGATGGTAGCAAATGTGATTGTCTTGTTTGTACACTTCCTTTGTCAGTAGTCTCCCCGTATTCGGTAGCAGCTAAACTTTCTTCTGGATCCGGTCTGCTGTAGTTAGATGAAGTCTGACAAATCTTGTAACCCTTTTCTCTGTGCAGTATAATCCCTTAACTTAGTTCAGTCGACTGCCGAGTTGTAGCATTATGTAGCCGACGATTGACAAAACCGAATATGTTCGTTCAGAATTAATAGTAACTGTTAGCCCATTTTTCTCATAATTTATGTAATCCCCAAAGCAAACGTAGCGTCCTAAGTTTCGCTGATCTCCGCTAAAGATAAGGCAAAACAAGGATCTTAGAGTTACTTCTTCCGATCTGGTACTCACCGGTGACAGAACGATATCACCCTTAGATGAGAGCAAACCGCGATAGCTTTGGTTTAATTGGTTTATACGCCATTTATTTGTAATAAGTAACTAACATCAATATCCGTTGGCTGGACGTAGACTGTGACGAACGGTATCCAGAACAGCCTAAGGTTAGCAAACGTTTGTAGGGAGCAAAAAATCATGTCTAGCACAATTGACTACCAAAAATCAAACGTCATGGATTGTGACAGTGTGCCATGTTAGTGGAAACGGTGGTTAAATTCAAGCTGTGAATTGCAAATGGGAGATGATCGCCTGCGATTAGCTGTGACAACGTAGCATATGTCGACCGAAGCGGCATTACCAAAACAAACAGATCAAGCATAGTGAAAATGAATCGTTTCTAACAGATGTGGAAGTTTATTCTGATTACAAACGGGAACGGCAAGTTCCACGCAAGGTGAAGGCGCTATCTGCCTCTCAAACACACCAATATACTTTGCGCAGTTTTGTCGGGAAACCCCCAGTCCCCTGAAACTATCGTTTTGCGAAAGGTCCAAAAAACTACAGCGGTAAGTGACCTTCACAGCTGGTGTGGTCATGGAATTCTGCGGTCCTCACAAGCGCTCCCAGTCTTCCCGTCAATTATGATGTCATTCCGAATACACACCTACACCGTACTGTTTGGTCCATCCATTTTTACCTTGGTGTGACTGACACTACGGTGTATGAGGGCTGAACACATAGCGCAACCAGGGCTAACGAAAGCGAGTAGGTTTGTTTGTTATTGAAGCGTATACCCCATGAGTTGGTTTTTCGTATAAACAATTCTTGCGCTCTCCGCGTTTTTGGATCTGACCAGTACTTTTTCATTTGTCTGGCTACTCACGTAGAACCTGCAAACGACATTGCCGAAGTAGTGGCCGTTCCACCTGATCTGAGGTAGGTTATATGCCGGAGTGAAACATCACCAATGTACTATACTGCGGATAGTTTGCAAGTTGCTCGGATTTAAGATTAAAGCATCTTATATCAGAGTCGAAGTCATTTGATCAAACCGTGAGAGCAACTTTTCACAAAATCCTATTAATAAAGAGAACAAAGGCATAGTCCACGGTCTAACTGACACTAATAATGATAACCGAACGCACACGCTACAGTTGGACTATTATCAATCAACGTGCTTCGAACTTGGTCGCAAACCACATGAACAAACAGAGAGCTCATCATCAGTAATCTCAAAGTTAACGGGAGAAGCGGTTATTAAGCGCACAGTTACTGAACCGGAATTCTGAGCACGGTGCATGTGTGTCATCCCATCGAAAGAGTAGAAACCCACCAATAGCTTTCTTGGCATGCATTTTGTCAGCGAAAGAAGCTGTCAACTATCATTTCTAGACGTCTACAAGGAATGTTCCATAATTATTAAGTAGTGATCAGCGTCTGGCATAAATTAGTTAGTACTTACTAAACTCGTTCTTTCTGGCAACCTCCCCGTACAGTGCATGAAGAAAGCTGTGACAGAATTTTACTCTGAAGAGGGAGAGCGTATTGTAGTTTACCGACGTTAAATCGAAGAAATTGATCTTTTCAAAAAGGTTAAATGTAACCCATACCTAGTACAGTTTGTTCCACCTTGTATTACATCCCAGAAGCTTGGTGAACAGAACCAACTCCCGCCAACCGGAAGACTTGCAGTTCATCAAAATCATTTCAGAACTACTGAGAGCAGTTCTACCACACTCAGAATCACAATGACACGTAGTTTGCCAGCAAACATTCAGAGTTTAATCATGAAGGTCAGGAGGAAAATCTAGATCGAATAAGCGTCACGCGTAATTCGAAAGGCTTCTGTACATAAAGCAACAAATACAGCGTTGCTCAAAGGGAAGACCGCTGAACAGGAGAATAAATTGGCATAGCTTGCGACTAAGAAGGCTCGATCAAACGTCTTTTATGTCAACAAATTTGGACAAGGAAACCCGAGAAATGCTCATCGGAACATCTGACATTACCTAGCAAGTCATAAATCCGACACATTCGAATTCGTTGAAGCTTAGTGGCCGAAGAATGTCAAACAAGCACATAGACTTAGAACACGTCTACGAACCCATCAGCCTGGAGTGCCAACTCATCAATGGATACTGGCGCAACGCTTATGGACTCTTGAATAGCCGACGAGCAGTCGACAGCAAAGTTATGGGGTCGATGTACTATGTCTGAATCAAGTTAGTGGGTTAAGTTCAGAGACCAGTAGAGTCCGAGTACAACGGAACCCGGATCTAAGAAGTATCCGGCAAGGTGGAAGGGATCGTATGTGTTAGCGGAAAGTCGCGACCCGGTGTGTTTAGTTAAAAATGGGAGGTATTAACAGCGAGTTCACAGAAGTCTTGCGCCAGCCTCACTCCCGGCTCCCGACAGTGATACTGAGCAATACAATCGTTGATCAGATCAGTCTTCATTAATTCGCAGGAGTAACGCCAACTGGTGAGGTTTTTCGACACTGGCACGTGGAAAGTGACGCAGTATTGTTGTTCCCGTTTTCTCCTCAAAAATGGAAGCATCCAAAGATTTTATTCTCCTGACTTAGACCGATTTTCCTCAAGTTTCACGGCGCTGTGTCCGAGTTTCACTCACTTTCTCCCATGTTGAAAGTGACGTTCAAGATCATCTGTCAGCTCCCGTTTTCGATTGGTAGGTTGAAAACTGTCACCTAAAGGTGACCTGATCTTCCTGGTATACTGTTCAAAACAAATAAAACCGTCATGCTAAAATGATATGAAGATTTTAGCGTCCTGCCTATGGTCTAGGTAAGGTAGTTTCAAACATTATAGTTCCGTGTTTTACCAAGGTTATTACGAGTGTTTAGCATAACGCACGTCTTCCGACTGCTCGTTCACACGTCACGTCGCCATTTGACACTACTCAAGCTACACAAAGACAGCTCGCGTTCGTTCACCCATCAACAGCCAGTTCTCAGCCATATCAAACTAACCACCCTTCAGAGATATCCCTATATTACGACTTACTTTTGAGTACATTTACCGGGCAATAATCCAATTGCTCGAGTGTACTGTTTTACTGGCCTTGGAAAAGGCCTAACTCATTACTGTTTGAAATGACCTTCCCAGTCTGTAAGGTCATAGTTCACTTAGCCCTTCACGAACGTTCTCAGCCTTTGTGCCAGTTTTTGGCATCCTGACTACACGCTCGTCGTATAAGTGGGGCACCATCGTACCCTCTGGATCTTTGTCTGGTCCACCTTCTGACATTTTTTCTGATCGGTCACAAACCCTTTAAATGATAACTGGTTTGTGACCATGTCGTCTTTGGACTGAGTGACATAGAAGTGACTCCGTCCGGAGGCCAGTCAATTTTTGTATTCATGCGTTCATGTTCAGCCTCCGAGAGGGAGACACCACTGATGCTGCCATCTTTATTTAGTTCCCGTTCACAGGTTTCTTGCCTTCTTACGTTACCTTAAAATGAACCTCCAATGTCGAAATCACAACAGTCAATTTGGGTAGGTTCCAACACAAAATCTATTTACAAAAACAACACACAAGCAGTTATAAAATTCGAAACTGGTAAGTCATCGCCTGTCCAACTCTGTCCTCTTTCACTGCACAGGCTGAGTGGTATCCACCAGCATGACCTGATTGGTAAAAATACATGTGCAGGAGCCGCCATCTAATCACCTGGAAGGACTGAACGGGCTCTTCTAATTTACACCGACTATGAATTAGTTTACGAAAAGCTACTGAAAAGAACGTCTGTGTCAGTGTCATCAGTCCAGAATGACCGGAAATTCCAAGGTGACAGTGCTATGGTACACCGCTGTATCCTTGTATTTACTAGGTGCTTCAAACGTGACCTAAGTGTGCCTAATTGTTGCGTCCCTCATACCATAGTTTACACTGTCTATTCGAAGCTACCGACTAGAACGACAACATGGGTTCACACTACGCATCCTAGTACGTCCCCGAGGTATTACAAACCAATGGAATTACCCTAACAAAATGAGTAAAATGTCCCCCAGCTTTAGGTGCTTCATATGCAAGAAATAAAGTGGGGGTGCGGTAGAGTGGTTCAAACTAGATGCTTGAAGAGAGTTCTTTGTAGGTCATTTCAGATGCACACTTCGGTGACCAGCAGATGCATGCTTCTAATTAGTGGTGTCGTATAACAAGCAGGATCGCTCGTGAGTAGTGTCGTGCGCACATTCAGGAACTAAAGGGCAGGTCTGAACGCCTGGAAAACGATGAACCAGAGGCGACTGTTGGAACAATGTGAACGCACTATGGAAGATGTGCCACCAGGGCGAATGACAATGTACTACCGCGCAATATGTGTGAACACGTCAGCTGTGTAAATTAGTGTACGCGTTCGTGGTCCTGTTTTAGCATAACCTGTACGGGATTTCATGCAGTAAACAACTTCATCGGTCAAACGTCTTTTGCGGTCACAACGGTGATATATAATATCAGACAATTTAAAAATTTGACATTCACAATAGTCTTGATACATTCATAGATAAGGGCTCCCAAAGAATGTCAGCCACCAAAAATTCCCTATTGAAAATGACTACTCATGAGTAACGAACACTTGATGCGAATGCTCCGCAAGATTAGTTCCTTAGTGCAAAATTTTAAACCTCAAGCGATTTTACGAGAATACCCATCCAATTTATGAGTTAGACCCAATGAATCAGTTAGCCAAAGCACAAATCCAGAATAATTTTCTTCCGTTTGAAACACTCATGGTTTTAACACACGTGAGAAGACGTACAGGAGTCCAACTGGCCGATTCGGATTGGCTATCAGTGAACGTGCCCGGAACAGTATTCGATAAGTTACTGAACACGGAGAACGTAATGCGCAGTCAGGAGAACCCAATAACACCAAGAAGTGAGACAAAAATACAGTGCGGTCATGTCACAAATCCGTTGACGAATTGAACAATACTAAATTTACTTAGGTTACAGCCGGAGTCACATTACAAAAAGAAGTCTCCAGGTTTAGTGTGCAAAGCAAAGCGTGTGTACGCAGCAGATTTTTCGCTGTGGCGATGGCCCCGGCAACTGCAGGAGTATGATGAAATTTCTTTGTTTACACAACCCTGGTCTTGAAGAGCAAACGTTGGTCGGTGCTGCCGTTGATAACGCCGTTGTACTAATTGAGAGCGCATGTTTAACGTCAAACTTTTGCTCGCACCCGATCCAGTTCCCCAAAACTGCGTTGCTGGTGTATGTGATGTTTTCTATGTTGAAGAATTCAAGACAGCTCTCAGCGATTCAATCGGATAATCTTCTCTTTATAGCTCCGATTTATCATGAGCTACAATTGCAGATGGAATGACCAAAAAAATCATACCGAGTAATGACGTACTGAACCATGACCGGCTGAGTCTTCACAGTTAACCAAACATCAGCTGCTTCGTATTTCTTCCTGCGCCCTCCGAGAAATGTTGGTTCAGTTCTTCCCAATGTTTATCTCCTCTGGAGGGAACTGTTTCCGAATAGAACCGGGCTTAGACAAGTTCACAAGCAAGATAGTGCGAGTTTTTGAATATTCTTTTACCCGTGAGCCCCTGTAAGCCAGTTTCACTTAATCTTCAGGCATACTGATTAAATAAATAATACAAACCGAATGTACCACTCAGTCCCATCTATAACAGGTCGACTTTGACTTGCATATGGAGTTCCAGGGCTGCTTGAACCTCTGAGAATAAAAATATGTAAGTGCAGCCTGAAGGAGGTTTATAATGTGGATGCCATCAAGAAATAAACCCGTGTAAAAAAAGAACGTTCTACCTTGACAGTAAATCACCGTTTACAAAAGTCCCACTCTTCGAAGTCGCTGACTACATTTGCGACCACGTTTATTCTCGCCAAACTGACATTACTATTTCTTTGATTAAACTTAAAAACTCAGCCCCGGTGTAAATTTGAAGTACGGTTCTTACACAAAGGAGGTTGCTTTGAACACAGCGACCACGTGGCGATAAAATCATCATTTGTTCATGTCCTCGAGGATATGTCTTTGACCAAGCTTACGGGGTATGATTTGTAACATTGGGTTATATAAACGGTATACGCACCACAAATTTATTACCTAACACTCTGCAGTCGACCTATCTGTTGTCTTATTAATTGCGACACTTGACATTTGATCATGGAATTTACTGTAACGCGCAATCGGAACTTGCAAGCGCGCACAGATTAAATCTGAATTGCGTAACGGAGCGTGCTACTGTGTTGTTGGCGCCGTTCTAGTTTTCCTTTATATATAATTCGTGTGTATGGCTTACTGTGCATTTGGTTCATGCTTGTTTGTGTTGTTTCCCTTTACAGGACTGTCGTTAAAACACCTACTTCAGAAAAACGCGGTCCCCTGGTGCCTCCACATTGCCTAAACGTTGGTCTGCAAGTGTTACGAGCATTCAAAATAGAAACGGCCGGCGTGTATGTTACACCACCACTGAAATAGAGAATAACTGACAGATGGCGTTTCTGGAAGTTTTACTACAACGAAGAGCTAGTGGACAACTGACAGGAAGCATGTGTGGTGATACCATATGGAACGGCCAACATACACGTTTCGCAAAAAATTTCGCGCATCCTACAAACAAAGGGAATTTAAGAAATTGCATGGTATAAAAAGTGACGGCAAACTGCAGTCCAGGTGAGCTGAGAGAGAAATTAGAACTCACTGGCCTAGAATCGTGGAGAAATAAATACTCAAAGACTCCCAGTACCCAACTTGTGAAAGAACGGGCAAGCTTGCCTAAGCCCAGTTCTGTTCGGAACAGTTCCGTTAAAAGGAGATAAACAATAGGAAAAACTGAAGCAACATTTTTTCGGAGCGTGAAGAAAGAAATTTGAAGCAGCTGCTGTTTGGTTGACTGCAAAGACTCGGTCGGTCATGGTTCAGCACGCCATGATTAAACTACTTCGTCAATCGGGTTAAGTTGTTCTACATCTTCCCATCACATGACCCCATTATAGCAAACTGGATCCGTGACCTCCCTGACTGCTTTCGCACCTCAGTGTCGTTTAGCACTGATCCAGACTCACTGTAATCGTCGTATAGTATACGTCCGGCCTCCTTCAATTTTCTGTATTCTTATTTCGCGTCTGATGTTCGTTTTGTATACCTGAGAAGCGTTAATCTGGTGTACGTATGTACTGAAACATAGAAGTGACCGGTGAACCTGGGAAGATATCGTCACAGTTAATAGTGATAGGCAATTCAAATTTCAAAAACGTTTACCACCCTTTCCCGTAAACGGCTTATTGAACTAAAACTCAGTTAGCAGTCACCTCCAATAAGAGCTAAGTCAACTTACGAGGACTGTCTGATGCCCTTCGAAAGAATGGAAGAAGCGCCACACTGTGGTGAGAATGAAATGTGGTTTGTTCGTAGATTCTAGCTGAAATAGCCACCTCCATATGGCATATCCTTTATAAGTGACTTTTTGTACTCAACCCAACAAGTAGGTAGCTAAACGCATATCATCTCAAATGTTATTTTTTATGACCGAGCATTCCACAACTCCAGTTGGATTCGTCTCAAATGTTATCCAGCGGGTAGAAAACCATCTTACTTTGACTAGGCTTGCTCTTGATCACGAAAATGTTCTACCAGCCAGTTAAGGTAGCTAGTCAAACATGTTGTTTAAAAGGCTCTGGATCAATATGAGTTGCCTTTTTATTCATCGATCACAGATATAGACCGAAAGTTCCAAAACGTTTGATAATCTGTTCGTGAATAAAATGTGGATCCCCTGAGTGTGGGGAAGCTTGGTTAATTAGACATGTATCAACGGGTCGATGCAGTTAAGATGAAAGCTAAGATGAATGAGCCGATGTCTAAATGGTCAGATCAGGATCACGATAGTCATTCGGTTCTCCTGATATGGGATAGGTTTAAGTCTCATAACTATGACAAGCTGTATATGCAGGTGTGTGTGAGGGAGTAGTGTGAATCACAATAATCCGGGCAGGTTGTATAACTCGAGTGAGCATGGCGGTGAGATGCGTAACCTGATGGTGATCGATCCTGCACTTACCAAAATCTGCCGCCTGTCTGCCTTGGATTCAGAAAACTGGAACTGCCCAACTAAAGTATCTCAGACACGTCTACCTTCTAACAGCTGTGATACAACTGTGGCATGAATTGATTTTGTGGCTACTGTTCTAATCCAAAATGGACGATCTTCACTTGACCAATTCAGATGGGCTTCTAGCCGTTCAACTGAAATATCCCACTGTACAACGTCGGCATCCGAAAGGCCTAGCATTGGACCAGATTCCAAATGACAGCCGGAATGGTTTGTTTCACCGATTAGTGCAAATGTCGATTCACTTGTTCATCGGTCACTTCCCCTATGATCGAAAGTAAAATAAACACGGTGTTTTTTAGGCACGATAAATAAGATGCTTGGCTGTTGGTGTGACTGTGTTGCGTATTCTAAGAGTAAGCCAGTGAACAGAAGATTTGGTGAGTACTGTGATTTTGCCTTAACCAGCCAGTTATTTGGACGCAGTTTTTTACTTCCAGTGATGGATTTATTATCCTGACAATAAATCGTCAAAGTTCGTTTGCCACATTCCGCACTCCTACACAACACATCTACACTGAGGAGCCCCTGATGTATTTTTCGAGCCAAATGCTTACGGCAAACTAATACAGTAGAATAAGCACCGATTTTCAAGTAAGACAAGCGCGTGATTATAGTTTAATCTATTTGGGTGCAGGGATACAGTCCGCAAAGTAGAATTGGCAGGAAACACCAACTGTAAGTTAGTGAGCAAGTCGTGGTGATGACGTTGGTCTCATGCAGTGACGGATTGGTTATAGGTTCACTGATTGATATCTTTTCAATTTGTTGTGATCGCCATTGATGTCACTTTAAGGCATATGAATACCGTGTAAAATATTGCAGAAAAATTATTAACTGATAACTTCAAGTGCAGTCTGTCTGATCACATCAAACTACTATCTTCCTTCGTTCGAGCTGGAAATGAAACCATACAATATGAGCAGGACGACCGTAGCGTTGCGCGCAATGAACTCGAGTGGTGAAGTGATGATACATGCGGTGAGTCGACGTAGAAGCATGTGGTTCGACAACACAAAGAACAAGAACACATTCGCACACAATAATACTTTTGGACGATGCAATCGACAATGACTACAACGTACGTAGAAAACACCGGCTCCATCCATATTGCTCTCCAGTTGTTCTTCCTGTGTTTCTGCCTGGATACTTCGACGCCCCAATTCAAACATCTATCTGAATACCCGAGAGTAGTATGTACTGATGGATCATCCTTACCAAAGTGCCCATTAACCGATTAAAACTGCCCGTTTGCAAATGGAAAGGGGATACTTCCAAATGGTTTGTTAAAACGAACGGTGTCTCCTGTGGTTAACACAATAAACTCGTAACTACTTGGAGGACGAAAAGTGTAGTATAAAAATATCGAGTCAATTCACACACCCTCATTGATCATAAACCTGTGACCAACATGGAGGCATACACAATCGTTCGGCAAACTGTACAACTCAAGATTAGAATGACGAAGAGCTCAAGAATAAGTAAGAGAGCATCACGAGATATACGGGAATACTAAACCATTATCAGATATTCCCCACCCCTCATCACTGAATAGAAACAGACTATTGACCTGAAAAATGTCGAAACAATTAGATGGATGTTCAAATTTACACAGAATTCCCCAGTCGCTGGAGCCAAAGAAATTACGAAAATCGACCGCGTTAGGCAAAGTTGACGGACCTAAACTGGTACGTGACGCCTGGAAGTGGATTGGTCGAACTGGCAAGTAGTGATGACTAAATTAGCTTACCCCATTGACGGCTATGAGTACGGATTGCTCCCTCCTTATTCCCTACATGACCCTGACTAACTTGGCAATGCCGAGTTAATTTAAGTCTTACTTTCCACGTGGGTCCGACCTACTACATCTAGACATTCGATTATAGTGTAGCGAGAAGGCGTCCAATAAAGCACAATCTTTATTGGCCAAATCGCCAGTCACATGCAACGCGCGCTCTCTCGTTTGTGTCATAATTCCAATCCACAACACCCCCCGGTTTCTGTTCACACGTCGTGTGCACTTCTAACCGGTTTACGTGTGTGATCGGCGCCTTCTATCGAGGGGTTTTCCGCTTGCCATTCCTCGTCTGTTTGTCCGATTTCGTTGCGCAATGACTCGTCCGGCTGCTCGTGCTGTCCGCCATCCACCCAATGTTGGCCTTGACCGTATTCCAACATCGTGTCGAGATGTTCCTCTAAATGTTGGAAAAACCACGCCTCCGATCTGGCCGTCTGTCGTATTTCGCCTGCCCTGCCTCGCCCGTTGGTCCGATCCGGTTGAGCGACAACTCATCCGGTCGCGCACGTTGTTCTTGATAAGATCGCAGCAGACTTTTGAACGTACCTCCCCCTCGTGTTGAGGTATTCGGCCGAGCGTTCAAAAACTCGCATCTCCCACCTGACAATCCACCACAATGGCACTTATTCTTGTCTAGTTACATGTAGCCCTCACATAGACTTATTTTCTTGCGTCCAGTCAAACAGACCCACCGAAAAATGAAAATCGTTTCATCTGGTCTGCGAGAATCTCTTCACTGAAGTGAACCGTTGAGAGTGAACAAAACTGCCGATTGTTTATAGGTTATTCTCTAAAACACTACTTTTACGCTGAAAAGATAATAGGCGGGATCGGTCAAGAGCAGCTGTGATACTCATAACCAAACTCACAGAACACAGAAAACAACAGTCACTCGATGTTAACAGGATTGGTTAGGTTACCGAAGAATTTTCAGTGAAGTGTGATAAAAAAGCAAGTATGGGTTGCAAGTACTAAATCAAGACAACACATAACAATGTCCGCCAAGCACAGTCATTTGGAAGGTGTGCTATTCTATCGTGCCTCAGAGCCATTCGCTGGCTGATTTGTACGCAAGAAGCAAACAAAGCACCGATGACTGGAAAGTGATGACACTCAAGGGTTAAGCCACAGAGCTTGTTTAACATTCCTCATCGAATTTCCCTCCTTTAGAAGGCTTGAAAACGAGGAGGTAATAAAACGTCTCCACCTACTAACTGTCTAAGGCTTCGGGCTCGATCGTTTAGATGATTGGTTTTTCAAGTCAACACCTACCCGAGCATTGGCATTCAAAACTGTCCCTTTCATCTCATCGACCGTCAAATCGAAACTTTGAAAAGAATGAAACGAACCACTCATGTTCATATCATTAACAAAGGTTAAATCGAACAATATTACACTGTCAGTCAACCATCAGTTTGGCCTTCTGGACGGAGAGATCTGTAACGACTCCACTGATTTTTAATGCAGTTCAACTGTCAACTGCCATCTGTACCAATTTACTGCAAGCTTTTTCATGGGCTTAGACGCCTGTTTGAGCGAGTAGATATAATGCGAATCACTGGATGCACTGGAACGTAGATTACACGCCACAAGCCCGCCTTCGATCAAGTTTTATGATAGTCTCAACTTTCAGTTGCACGCACGGCATTTATGTGCAACGACAGCGTTGTCACTTTCACCATCGCATCTCTCAACACTGTCCCTGTTCGATTGACCTCGAAACTTCAGTAAAATTTTAGAAATGGGTAACAATCATGTTAGTAGTTGCATTGATCACAGCGACTTGCTTCGCTAATATCAAAAATCTCATGACACCGGAGACATGTTTCTGCTTGGGCGTCTCAGTGACTTCTGTCCTCAGCAGAACAGCCAGATCTAATTCGTGTAACACATGGTTTGACGTAACACCAGAGAACTGAAACAGTATGGATGCCAGAGTCCATTGACATCACACGGAACTGTCTGGAAACATATACCGCCCTAAGTTTCAATCCGAATATTCAACCATAAACGCAAGTGCACCTGAGGTCGTGAGGCGAGGAAACGACAGTGTACCTCGATTACAGAAACCCTAGTTGAGAAGAAAAGACCCCAACCACGAATACCCACCTCACAATTACATCTCTGTGTTTACGGTCCCTGCACGTGACGCCCGGTAGGAATTGTCTCAGAGGTCTGTGTATCCAACAACACTGGTTTCAAGCGTAGCCCCAAACAGATAACGACTATTCATAACGTCCGGATGGCAATTCGTTACTCTGACGGTTAAACTTGTACTTTACTGTGTTGTACGCAATTGGTGACCGCTTTAAACATTACATGCACAAGGTTTCGGTTATCATTTTGTGCAGCTACTTTCACAGCTGTTGTGAGCCGCAGACCACAATATACATCTCCAACAGTCCGAAACCTTCTAGGAAATACATCGTTCGTTATTAAAACTAGCTGTGTTCTCATGGTCTGGTGCAAACTGGAAACGCGGTCAGATTGTTCTAACATAAAGACTCTTCAACCGATAAGGTTCACTTATATTCAAATTCACTAAATCCGATTCAAACGATAATGACAGGAAGATTTTCAAGCTAAGAATGTAGGGACTGTACAATAGATATCGGAACTGCGGTAGGTCATATCGAACACTCGTCACAACAGATCTGAACGTATAGGTGGCTAAAAATCTGCATCATCAGAAAAACAGCTGAACAACCACCAATCAGCCGAATACGGCGGCTACGTGTGGCAAGTGAAAACTAGTTAGTTTTCACCGAAACAAACGACGCCACTGTACCGAACTGGTCTTGCTCTGGGAAATGGCAATATTTACAAGGGTCCAAGAATATAGAACATCAGCGGCACACCATGAGCTATAATAAATAGGCTATCCAAACTACCAGCGACTGGAGTGAACAAAAGTTGGGATGAAACAAACCTTAACATTCGTGTACAAGAAACTGACCCTCGGAGAGTGACCAGGGCACAGGGGCGGATGACACCAGCAGGCTACATACTTGTGTACGACGACCGCCAGCGCCTCAACCTGCGCGACAATTCGTTTCTGTAGCCTCATCCCCAAGTTAGCAATCCCTGATGTAATGTTTGAGCCGACCTCTGAGTCTCTGTATGGCATAAGATCAAAAAGGAATCATCACAGTTCGAGTACTGGGCCCCACTCTCCTTTTTATCAACTGATGATGAGATCTGGTATTTAAGTCCACCTGCGCGGCGACTTGGACATCTAGGCTGGAACCAATCAGTTGGAACCGGAAAAATGTGAAAGTATGCATAGTCGGCACATTTCAAGTACTGTTTGCCACGTTACTTTTGTTATAACACAACCCATTTGAACAGGATAAAGAAAGCTCGTCTTCAGTAGCTTCTGAACATTCTCCGAACACTGAGTCTGATGCTAAGTAGTCCAACAGTGCCTCTCGAACGGGTCTTTGGTTGATTTCATCCTGGCCCATATGACTGACCCCACGGCTGCGTCAATCAAGTTCGCCTGGAGGACAATTTCGCTCGCCACAAGGCATTCTCCAGAACCACCGAGGTCCCCCTCGGAATACTAATCTATTTCAATGGGTAATCCACACAACGTAACTCTCCTTATCAAGAAATTTATTGTCGAGGCACAGAACATTTATTGATGACCACAGCCCCCTAATGCGTCAGACCGCAACTGCAACGGGAAAGAAGTATTCGTCGGTTTTATCAGTTGAAACAGGTAGTATATGAGTAACGTGTGTGCCGTTCACTTCAGCCAACCGCAACACATTCTGGCACACAATGAGGTTAACGCCCCGCAGATGAACGTGGACATTCGGTCCAACCATCGACTACATTACCACTTAGACAGCAAAAGCAACAAAACACATGAATGGCGACTGCTGGCTGGTGACCAGGCTGGATTTGAAGGCAGTAAAGATAACCAGTGCTAGACAATTCTCATAAAGACCTCCGTGTTCATCAGAAGCCCCGGTAAGACTGTGTTTAAAAAAACTAGTGCTAACAGCTGAGAACGGCTTCTGAAGAAACCTATCCACTGCTGAGTCTTTTTAGTGAGAAATCGCAAACAGTCGTCTAGGTGCACGCAGTGACCGTCTTTATAGGGAAGACCACATCACTTAACGGTATAAAAAACCTGAACATCAGACCAGCAAAATTTGATCGGTGGCCGGACAAAACATCGACAAGACACATCAAGACAGGCACCTGTCAAATCTCCTGTGGTAAGCTTGAGTGCGACGAGATAAGATCAGTTCATCCATCAGCTCCCAGTCACCTGACATCCGAACCATCCGGTGCTGTTTAA
The DNA here is from genome assembly GCA_008508345.1 of Paragonimus westermani. Lineage (NCBI taxonomy): Eukaryota > Metazoa > Platyhelminthes > Trematoda > Plagiorchiida > Troglotrematidae > Paragonimus > Paragonimus westermani. Next base: position 69,323 of record QNGE01003143.1, read on the forward strand.
ACTTCTCTGGCACCACTAAGGACACGAGCCACGAGTCCGGCGATAACACGCTCGAACATACCATCACCATGGACAGCAAGACATCAGTGGTTCACACCGATGATTCACTACCACACAGCCATGGAGAAAAAAGGAACACCTGTGCAGAAAGAGTGGAGAAAAGAAGGGGTCTGAAAGGGACCTCACTACTAAACAAAAATAGCTACGTCTTATTCAAAACACTCAGCATCAAGGTGCCCACACTTTGCAAACAAACAACTGAGCTGTGATTGAAAATAAGATGCCATCAGCAGGAGAGCTTCCTTACGGATTTCACTGCTTCGCACTCATTTCACAGACAACTAGGCCAAACGACAACATTCAAGCCATCGACCCCGATTAGTCACTATCTCGCCTAACGCCTTTACTCATCCACCCCGGGAGTGGCGAGGGCCCCAGCTCGGGAGACGAACGCGACCCACCCCATCGTGAACAACTTCAGTTCTCTACGCCAAGCCAACGTCTGTCCATCCCGCACCTTAAACCAGTCGGCCACAGCGTCGGCAGAGTGCTCAATGAGGCAGACGATTCGTTGGCATCCTTAGTACGTGACCTAATCATCTAAGTCTGTACAAATGTAAGGAGTGAACAGAAGAACTCGTCTGACAATCAATACCAGACACCCGCTTCCTAACCTGATCGTCATTTGCTCGCTGGTGTCACCCGACACGAGCGACTGAACGTAAACATTGGTGGTCAAATACCTGAAAACGGTTCACGTCCTCTAGCCTGAGCTCCCAAGTTTCGCTGCCGCAAAGTAACAGTCCTCATTATTGTTTTACATAGGCGACCCTTACGCTTCAGAGATACCTCTTTCGCGACAGTTACTCAAGATTAGCGGACACTGTCCTAGTCTTAGAGATAAGCGCCTTTGTTCCCTTCCCTACACAGCTGCCACTACCACTTCCAAGGTACACAATCCGGTCAACGACCTCCATGTCCTCATTATTTAAAATTCAATCTACGTAATCACTTCGCATTTTGAGGCTGCAAAACGCATTCCGAAGTACTTAGCTGAACGTAAAATAGTGTCTAGCGTTATTTGTGCTGCTGTCAAACAGTAACACCTTATCGTCAGCATAATGAAGACCAGTAAGTCCTCCACCAGGTAGGAGGTCAGCGCAGGCATCATGAGTGCCAGAAACAATAATACATTACTTCGTCTATAAAGAAAGTTAAACGAAAATGGTGGAAGCAGACAGTTCTGGCGAGCGCCATTGCTGGAACTGTCAGGCAGCTCACCATGAACTTCCGAGCGACTCTACAAGCGTAAATCGACCAACCGAGTCGAACGCACCTTTGTAGTCGAGAAATAAGGCGATTGTTAGCCGGCAGCACATACACCGATCTGGAGTTTGGTGGAGGATAGAAACGTGAACTATAACCCATTAGGGACGAAACCTCCCTTGCTCTTGCCTAATGTATTCCTCTCGAGCTGCAACGGGTCGACGCTGATGCCAGGACCCTAGAAGTAGCTGGGGTCAAACTAATTCCACTATGGTGTTCACGGGAGCCCAATGCCTCCCTCTAATATGGGAACTATTATCGACCGTCGTCCACACAAGTTGAAACAGGTGCGTTAAAGCCTGCACTAACATATACCCAGATTTTCGAAAATGCTCGCAGCTAAATGCAATTGCCGAACCCAGTTTTAGTGGGTGGTTCTAAATCCACCGACCAGGGTGCTGCATCACAAGTTTGTGGTGGAAACACGATGGAATCAGGATGCCAGCCAAACTGACCCTCAGTGTTACGCTCACCGTTTTAACCTGGGTTTATCGCACAAGAGTGTACCACCTGTCTCGGTGATAGCCTCACTGACAGACGGTCGCAGGGAGCCAGTGGCACGGATAGGCCCAAAGGGTTTACTGGTGTTCTCTGAAGCAAAAGTGGTTATCATCTTTTCAACTTTTTCCACTAACCAAGCCTCAGGGTTGGCTTAAACATGAGTGAACGTCGAAATCCAGGACATAACCTCTGGAAAGTCACCACCACCGCCTAAGCCTACTCTAAGTCAACTGAAAGACGAAGCTGTAATCCACGATCTGATGTGGGCAACGTAAGTCAACGACGAATCCCCACTCTAGCCAGTTAATTAAACAGTTTCAACTGGTCGCAAATTTAAAAGAACACTAGACCACTCCTGACGTACACGAAACTCAACATAAACCGCCGTAAGAACGGTACCCATGACAGGGGCCATAACCACAACGTAGTTGCCCGCTGGTCAATATAAAAACGCCTAGAAACCACTAAACTAATGGACGCAGTTCAGAATTAGCCGCAAGAAGCTGAACATCACTTTACATCTTTGACATTGTGGAAGAAATCTAAAAACACAGTTTGCATATTTGTCTTATGACGCGTAGAAGCACTGAATCAGGTCATCCGTCGAGGAATCTACAAAAGGACCTTCGTGACTATGATGATGACGAAGACTCCTAGCACTGGCAAACCGGTCACAAATGTTTGGACACCACCTAAGAACGTCCAAGAATTACTCGCCCTGCGATCTTTTTCGAACGAGTTCCCTTCCGCCAAGGTGAAAGTAAACTAAAACGGAAAATAGCCCCATAATCGCAAACACCTATCAGCTCAGCAAATGGATACGAAAGTGCATCAATATATTTTAATTACACTGTACATTTAAATGAAGGAACAAGCTAGTCACTGTCTTCTGACGATGGAGAGGGGAGCTTCAAACTCTTCTTCGGTCTGGAAAAAAGAGCAACCTTGTGGTTACAGTACACCAAGTGGAAACAGCTATCAGACAATTGGCTCGTCACCAAGTCGGCCATATGCTTGAACATCATGAAATTTTAAGGCAAAACTCACGGAGGCGTCGGAGAGTCATCATCACTTGAATCACTCGATTCAACGGCGGCCGGTTGTGGGGTCACTTTTGATGGCCGCCTAAAGAGAATGAAGTTTCAATGGATTACATCTTACTTGGAAGAAACTGGAGTCAGTTCGGCGTCTTCCGTTTTCACCAAATGAGTGGAAGTACTACAGCAATTAAACATGAATTTTCCTCACTTTTTTGTGTTGTTGGCAACACTTGGTGGGGCCTCGCCGGGTTTGGCATACTTGCTCAACAATCCTTGAGCTACCAACTTTTTGCGTTCCATCGCAACGGGTCCACGACCCCATTGGCGAGGATAGAGGTCTCTCTCCATAATCACACGCTTTAGCTTCGCCACCAGGCCATGATCACAAGTTGCAATCGTGGCAGTCGTCATAAGCGCAATGGCTGTCAGGAAATTACATGTAGTCCAGTTGTGAACGTACCAATGGCAACAGCCTCGCCCTTGGTAGTCATTAGGACGATTTCATCGTTGACATTGATGTCGTTATCGTAGCGCAAAACACCAGGTAGCATCAATTTTGCACCGTAACAAATAGCACTAACCTACACAATTGGCTTTAAGCTGAGGGGAACCGTACCGCTGTATCTTTGACCATGATACGTTTATGACCTGTAAGTAACTTCTCCAACGGCATCACAACTCGACGGAGATAAGATTCGTCCCGTCTGTTGTCATACAGCCACTTAGCATCCAAAACGTCATGCATGGTAACTAGGTTGTCCTAGAGAAAATTACTACGCGGAATGGTGGGCGTACTTCCTCAGTCATAATACCGGAGCGAACTCTGCGGAGCTCTTCCATGACGCCACCACAACCGAGCAGAAGACCAATATGTACACAGAGCGTCCGCACGTAAGTGCCAGCCTCACAAGTGACACGGATGACACCTGCAAAAGATAAACACTGCACTAGAACATACCTAAGCCTTTCTCCTTATCATATTCCAAAAGCTTATTCTCATAAACAGTGCGCACTCGCAATTGCCTTTTAACCGCAGCCACCAACGGTGGGCGTTGGAACAGGGCACCAGATAACGTTTCCACAGCCTAAAAACCAACATGAAAGGAAAGGTGAAGGAGACTAACTTGTTGCACACGTTTCTGATCGTCCAAAGCTTCATGAAGTCTGAAGATACCAATATACACTTTCCCAGCGCTTTGCTGGGACTTCACAAGCCTCGTCGCCCTGTCGATACAGACGATCAAACAGCCTACAGTGGAAGATACGCGAAACGTTTCTTACCTGTGACTTTCGGATCTAACGTACCGCTGTGCCCAGTTTTACCTACCGCAAGAGCCCTTTTCACCCATGCGACAACTTCGTGCGATGAAGGATTCGAGGGTTTGTCTAAGTTAATGACACCGGTTCTAAAAGCAAAAAGAATCTTCAAGAAAAGCTCCAGATCATACTGTATGTGCTCGTCTATGGGACGATGGAGTGGTGAAAACCCGGTGGTATCAGCCTCAAAATGACATTCACGGACATTCATCAAGTGAACATTCTACTGAATAACAGGCAAGAAATTGTTATCACCTTTAGAAGCAGCGGCCACTGGCTACAATCCAGAGTAGGACGCTTGTTCTCCGACTGCACGGCAAATTGCTCAGCTGCTTGGACAGCCTGAAAAATAAACATACACATTGGTAGCAGACCACGTACGCCGACATCCACATGACTACGTCTATGCTTCGACTTTTTGCCGTCCATCAGGCACGTGGAGATACACGAGGGCGCCAATAACTACTTAAACTATATAACACACTTAAACCAAGATTGGCCAATGTAGAAAGAAGATATAGAATGCAGCTTATGTCGCTGAATTCATTTTAAAATATACCTAGTCTTCTGACATCCTGTTGAAATCACAGGAAAGCGCGCGATTCAAGCGGCTGAAGGTGAGCAAGGAAAACCGGATGGGAATTATTATCCGTAGGAAAGAAAATCTGCCGTCAGACAGTAATAAACTGGGAAACCATTGGATATCCTATGATATTTCCGTGATGTCGCCCAGAAATTCGGAAATCATCGCTTTCCATGACAGAGATCATCGGAAGAGTTAAAAAGATTTGTTTTAGTCGTCTGTCAGTCGCTTTGTTCCTCATTTGGCGCTGAGATCGAAAGTAGCGATGGTATTGGGCGCTCGGCGCATCAAGTCGCATTTTCCCCAGGTACGTAGTCATCAGACGCGTTAAGCAAAAAGCCGTTGAGGAGAGAGACCAAATCTTTATTCGACGAAATGTACAAGTGGTCTCTGATAGCGCTATAAAAGGCACCGACACGCAAATTAGCTAGAGAGGGTAGAGAACGGCCGTCGACAAGCGAATAAACTGGAAGGAGGTGGCACGTGTGTCCTTCGGGTTCGCGCCACCGTCACATGACATGCAGACAAACAATCGGACGGCATACATCATGCGTGTTTTCTTGATAGCCTAGGTACAATATGCAACTATGAGTTTTGAAACTGTTTTACACATCATACCGCAGGCAGGCCAATGAAATCTTCAGGCCGCTACAGGTAGGTGTTGTGACGGTATAAATGTGCTACCCTATGGAGTAGATTTTCATGTGTGATTAACATTTGACTGATGTTATCCAGCATTCCGTTTCAGGTTATGGATTATTCACAGGGCTTTGAAGATGTCTTCGAGGGTCGCGAATTAGCTAGATTCAGCGAGTTCAAAAATTGCTTAGATAGGTACATGAAGGATTACAATGTTCTATACGTGCTTGGTTCAAGAAAGAAATCAGGCGGTGGACGCTTGAAATGTGATCATGTGAGTATGATTGCCGTTGAGTTCACGTGGTAGATGGCGTTCCACTCCATAAAATGCTAGCGACTTAACAGCGAAAGCCGTGGATTACAACTTTTAGTGAGTTTAGTTCACATACGTACCAGTACACAGTTCCCGCGATACATGCTGCCAAACCCTCTTTAACGCGGTTAGGAGAAATACCGCGTTGTTTGTTAGCTCCTTCACATTGGAGCACAACCAAGACATAAATGTCTTGCTGTACGATCCACATCCAAGGATTTCTCGGCTCACAAACAATGAAGTAAACGACTGGAGACATCCTTTAGAGGGCAACACGCCAACTGCTGATTTGAAGCAGTATGGTGCGGTTGTTTATGGCAAGTATATAACTATCATGGATATTTGCAACATCCGTCATCGTTTGAAACCGCCAGTGATAAGTGAGTGGGTTAGTGTGCACTAATGTAGCAGAAAATCTGCCACAAATTCTGCATCACATGGAGAAAAACAGCGTGTCATCAGAGACGACAATAATAGATACACGCACATATGTTTCGCACGCAGAGAGCAAGTGCGATTATTTAGACGGTTTCCTGATGTGGTAGACGTCGATACCACGCATGGGACCAACAGCCACAAGTAGGTCCTATATCACTCTACATTCGCCTCTGTAGCTTGGAGCTATATCAGTTCCTGGTTAAATGCGACATGGGCCATGGTCGACCCGTGATGTACGCCCATGTACAAAGCGAGAAATACGCATCCCTGTGTCATTTGTCCGAAACATTCCGGGAGGTGATGGGGGAACACATGCGTAGCAGAAAGTTTGTGATGGATAAAATGGCGACCCGAATGGGAGCAGCACAAGTGGTCTTTGGGTTCCACATAATATTATGTTAATTCCATGTTCGGGATGCTGTGAGAAAACATGTAAGTTGATGTAATATACCTTATGGTCACCATTCAGACAAATTCCTCCGGAAACCGATATTTGTTTCATCGCATGTCTACTCGCAGTAACTCTGAAGAGTGAGTGATCACCTTTGTCTATTCAATTTGAAGGTTCAACCGGGATGTTACAATAATACGTCGAACAGACCCGGGCTTTGTGAACTACCTTTCGTGCAATTGGCTATATATATAAAGCCAGAGTGGGCCATATTAAATCGTTCGCTAACGATTCAAGTTCACATCGAGTTACGCGTAATCTGTTGATCCAGTAAATGCCTCTCAATATTCAACGATGGAGATAATCTATCATCGAAACGGTTAACGAGAAGGCACTCGTAATAACTGGATTTAATACGATACTAATTGAATCAATGTACAAGAAAATCGTCTCTGACCTCGAATGTGGAAATCCTCAGAACTCAAAGAAAGGAAGTGCCCGCACAACAAATTGACAACCAGGCACCGATCAACGATGGTGGACGATGAAACGGGTTGAGCTCACTGAAACAACTGGTCATTGGTTTGGTCAGAGCAAAACGACCGTTCATGCATCGAGAAATGACGGGAATCATAAGGTTCTCAATAAAAAATACAGAAGAATAATGTCTAATTTCGGTATTTGGAAGTTCACAGGGCTCGGACTAAATAGGGGTAGGGGAAACGGTCAAAGTAGGTTGTGTAAGAACAAGGATGAGTAATGTATCTCATTTGAGGAAGAGAGTAAAGCGTAGGGCCACCTTTCAACATCAAGCAAACCTCAGCAATCTCAAAATAACGCAACGAACCTTGACAAAATCAACAGGCCATCCGTGCAAAATCGGATGTTGTCCACTTCGGAAATAGAACAAACAACCGTTTGGAGAATGCGAATAGGTGACCAAAGAAGCACACTTTTCTCGGAGATCGCTCAGCCAGGGCCATCAGCAAAATTTGGTTCCACAACGGGTGGCTAATGCAGGAGTTCGGAATGCAGTTCACCTACGGTTGCGACCGCCGGGAGGTGGTCAGCGTAGACGTGTACGTTAGAAATATACTCTCTCGATTGGCAACATCCGCTAGCCAGTTGGTGTTGAAGCCTCTAAATGGGCGTGCTCCCCCGCTGCACTTCAAACGGTTGGACGAGTTCAAGGTAATCGTACTTTTCGTAACATCAATTGGTAGCTTCGAGTAAGTCACAATGGCACACAGTATACAGTGAACATTAGTGACGTCACGTGCGGGTGCATGTTCTATAAGTCCGTGTGTTCACCATGTATTCATATGCTCTCCGTATTCAAAAACACATTTATCCGTACAGTACGTTGTTGTTAACTGTGACCGCATCGGAATCGATTGACAATGTCTAGTTGAATACAACCTACCCAAAAGCAATATGTTCCGCTGAGAGATCACGGTCGCCGGAGATGATGAACTCTAACTGGATTACAAAATATTACATCACGGGTTAGCCAAGCTTCACGATGTAAACCCCGGGACAGGAAGCCGCTTTTTCAAGGCTATCATAGCTTTCACGCACCACTCCATTGAGACAGCTAAGGCGGCTTTACAACAAACAGACTTCCCTCTTCTTCCGTCCTGGAATGCAAAATGGCCGAGGTGGGAGAAGAATGTTCACACGAGGGTGCCCTGTGGATATTGTGGTAACCCTGTTAATTCGAATTGTTATCTGTGCGATAAGGACCAGTTATTTTTTCACGCATGGAGTGCATGGATAATGCTAATATATTGCACTGCGCCTTCTGCACAGGGCAGTTGCAACACCCTCGCCAGATAAGTTATGCTTTCATTAACTATGCTGGTTAAGTTGCATCGACCTCAAACACGGTACTACCTTCGACGTTGAAACACAAACAGAGACCGTGTGCAGTGCCACTAATCATTGCTGGTACATGTGAAGATGAGTTTCGCGCTGTTTCCTCACGCAAGCGGGTCCGAGTGAAAGTGTTGGCAAATGACTACACGAACGTCACTGGTGACGGTTAGTGATACCCCACTTACCATGTTACATACCGCTTTACTTTAGACCAGCATACACTGCAAGAAGAGGACTTCTATTGAAGCGGAACCGAAAGCAAGGAGGCTCCGGGAATTCGGACGGAATATTTCAGATAAAAATACGTACATATAATAAACGTATTCCGACGATTCAGTATCAATTTCACGTCGTGGCGTTTCGACCGTCGAGCATAAATGTCAGTGTGTCCAATCATAGGTCGTGGGGATGTGAATGTAGCGTGCACGTAGGTTGACCGTCGAGCGAAACACCCCGGAAAGCTTCGAGCTGTAGAACGGTTCACTCCGCGTTTAACCACCTTTCCCTTCTTTGAAAGCACATGAAATTCCACTTCTTGGGAGGGCTCTCAACTGCATGAACTTGCCGATTTCTTTGTTACCATATGCCAAAACAGCTTATGTCCGAGTATATTGAGCACTCTATGAGACGAGCAGATCACGCCGACTTGCGCCCACATTGATTGAAAGCCACCAGCTGCAGCAATATATTCCTACCAACGGCGTCTTCAAAATTCTGTGGTTTCCAGTTACACGTGAGGATGATCAAGATCACCAGAACCTACCAAATGTTGGCATCTATTAAACATAATACCGAACGCAAAAATTCACAGGAAATGATCAAAACCTCACACAGTGCACGATTATTAATCACTCGTTGAACATCATTTAATCCACCGAATCGAAATTCCACCAATCTCGTCAACCAACAAATGCCAACTTGTGAACACAGAGAGAAGACTGTCCTCCAGACAGAGCTCCTTCATGTCACTCAATCGGAGGACAACACGGTCACAAAGCAGATCATATTTGAAGGGCTTGTGACCAATAGGAAGACAAACTCAAATGCGTATCAAATGATGAGCTGAACAGTACAGTGATACACGTAAGCGGGATGTATGCATGTGAGGGTTTAGGCGCGCAGGTGGGGTGCCAGATATTTGGCACGTGGATTGAAGGGCGAAGTGGCGCATGACCGTGCCAATTACGGAGGTCACACACAAGCGTACTTTGTTAGTTTCTGGCACACTATTTTCGGGAAACTGGTGACTTTCTCGACAATCGCCGTGACAGGTAGTTGAACCATGAACGCCAACAATTGCGGCACATTTACCTAGATCCGGTCACAGGCGCATTGACAAGATTCGAAGACTGAAAGCGTGTGGTTCGCCTGTCATCAAAGTAACGATGCGATCAGGAACTGCAAAGTATATACCATGCTCCAGAGGACTGTGTGTCGCGCAACCTATCTAATAGAAGGTGGTGCCAGCACCGGCTTCTCTGAGCTTCCATCGGTCTGCAACCCTCGTCTCACTCAAGGTTGCTGCGTCGAACCCATGCCGGACCACTTCTATTGCAACCGGTACGGTTCGCCGTTCCGCAGTTCTGTGGTGTTGCAACGATATAGTAGCTTGTGTACATTCCATCTACCGACGAGAATCGCCTCACGTCCCCGGGAGTGTCTCAGGTTGTCGTCAAGCTATTAAGACCCAAATGATCAGTTTGCTTCTGGATCCGTACTGGCGGAATCATTAGGGGAGGGTGTGGGGAAGGGCTTGGCGGTAGCATATATTCGCCCATTAGCCCCACTGCAATCGGCAGATGAGGCGTCCCGGCTTATCGTGCGCGGCAATCAATGCAGTATAGTATTTGATTTACGTTGTGTGATCATGGTTTGTATCCGATTCGGTTACTGCCAGGAAGCCCAGAAATAAACAGGAGCGGTTTTGGCCCTCAACCTTGGCCTTTTACTCGAAAGCTTGTACCGCGAGGCAGCGAGTGACACAACCGCAAAAACATTGACCATAAGCAGCGACCGAACTGCACAAGCCGCGTACGGGTTCGATGGTCATGCGCATAAAAAACACGACTGCTACTACTACTATTACCACTATTACTACTACTACTACTACTACAACTATTACTACTACGGTTGGCGGCATCCGATTCGGATTAGCCTGTCACAGTGACCGAAGCCAAAGGACGCCTGCGCTTATATATCACTGCAACTGGCTTGCGCTGCACCAATTGCAGTTCCACCAACACACCACATATCCAGTGTAAACCCGAAGGAATAAGACCGGGAGGTG
>QNGE01003143.1:81065-92494 GCA_008508345.1 Paragonimus westermani
TGAGCCATCTGCCTCTTCATAAACTAGAGTGTTCCTTCATTATTTTGTCCGTTTTATTACTCTATTTCCATAATTGGTGTCTTGTACAATTAACAATTATGTGTACGTTATGTAGTTCACGTTGAAATGTGTATACTGATCACGCTTATCCGAGCGTGTTTCTCACGAATGGGTTGAGAAATATACCATTATTATTATTATAACTGCACCATCATTGTTCCCAACCATTAGAAGATGTATGACTTGTCGACAAGGTGGTCCGTCAGCTAGTCTAGCAGTCTTCCAGTAATTTCACGGGAATCGGTGTTAGCTACGCAATGGCCGGAACCGGTTGTCCTTGTCCAGGATTCGCAGGCGATGAATAAATTAGTGGTGCACGAGTGCCCTGGATGGAACCCGCGTTGCTCTGGGGCGAAGAAATTATGTACTTGTAGATAGTGTCTAATGTGTCGATCTCTAGGATTTTGGGGACTGTTGGGATCGTCGGAGGAAACTCAGTAGGGCAACAGTTTGCTTCACCAACCCGGTCCTCACACTTAAGAATGGGCGTCACGTAACAATGCCTTCAGTCCGTGAATACCATACTCCCACTAACCAGCGACTGAAAAGGAAGTGCGGCTGAACTGTCGAAAATAAGTATATGCTTTGAGGAGGTTGAGTGAGATAATATCATGCCCGGGTGGCCTACGAAATCCTAGCTTCGTGGTCCTTTTGAGCACACTGGCTGGAAATAATCAGACGTTCTCAAAGGGTGCTGGGAATCAATCGTCGGTACCTTCGGCAGCCCAGGTGAGCTGTGGTCGCTTACGAATGCTGTCTGTAACTAAGACACAGATGCCTCTGCCGCATCAGCATGATAATCGATCAAGCCATTTGTGATGTCCGGCTTTGTCGTCGAGGCATTGGACAAGTTATCCTAAAACGCTCTGGGTTTCCTTTAGAGCGAGTCGTCGGTTCACTCTGTAAGCCAGCGAGACCACGCCTCACTACCACGCTGCATGTGTTGTGCGTGGTGTTGTAGTCAGCACGACCTGCCCCAGTAGCTTCTACTTGAGGATGAACCTGAGGCACGTTTCAGGGGCATGAGTGTGCGGGTTTTCCATGTAAACCTGTCTTTGACTTCCTTTGTCTGAGGGCAGTATGTGGGACGCATACCCCTCAATCGGTTGCTGTAAAACATTCATAACTGATGTCCAATTTGCATCTACCGTTGCCGTGCAATTGGCTTTCATTGCTGCCTTTTGCAGGAGCTTTCTTATGGCAGAAAAGCCAACTAGGTCGAACGAACCCTGCATATTGCGGGAGCCTTTAACTTGCTTGCTAAAATATACGGGAGACAGCGGCGTGGTAACTAAGATCTAAGGGAGAGGTTCGCATGAAACTGTCTGTCTTCCTCCGTTCACTCGGCACCATAGATTCTGGTCAGCAGAACGGACCCCCTTGGCGACATTTAGTGAGACTCTGTATGTGTTTATTGAGGTCTAAGTCCATAGCAGTGCTAAACAGCCCGTTAGTTATTGTGTGAAGTAATGCTGGTTTTGGTCACTTCTTAATTGACATTTTATTTTTATCATGGCCGTGACAGTAATTTTATCATCACTGATATGTTGTTCATCTTGATTTTGAAGGCATTGCATTTAATCAGTGGGACAGAAAAACGTTGCATGATTAACGGAAGCAGGGAGAAAAAGCACTTGAGAGTTCTGTATGTGGAATAGAAGAGCTGAGTTTGGCAAATGAAAAGCAAAACTCTAATCAAACGTGTACATTGTCACTAGGAATTTGCTGTGTTGCCTCACCGTTAGCCTCGGTTTTACTTTTCTTGCACGGTTTGTTAATCTCGGACGACCAGTGATTGTTCGAGCAACGCCGTCTTCTCGCAACGTCTATCGGTATGCTGGATCCACGATAGTCGCGTCTGTAAGTAACGAACGCCTATAAATTCTGAGCCCTTCGAGCAACTAATTCGAAGCCAAAAGGGAAGACGGTCGTATTGGTGAGTTCCTTATTAATAAGGTGCCAATGTTAAAAAAATATGATAAACCAAATAGTGGAAGACAGCAACAAACCTCGATATTGAATCCATCAAGTACACAAGTCCCGAGATTAACGGTTCACGTGAATATGACAGAATGCAACAGTCACGTAATGGCAAAGCGGTCGGGTGAAAATGAAACCAGGGTACATGTTAACAAAGGTCCGGCAAAGGAAAATAAGGAAGAAAAACTACGCGGAACCAAGTTTCTACAAGTGAACAGTATCAAGATTTACTAATACATCAAGATCAGTATTCAAAGGAGAAATGGTTTGTCACGCGCGTAACTTGAGCGGTGGTGTCAGATCGTGAGAAAAGCTCGTAATCAGTATGAAGAATTCCAACGTAAGGGGGCGAATCAATAAGAAGGGAATAAAGAGAGCGGGGAACGTGGCCAACAACATTCTATCAACACATATCAATATTCAAACACTTACGCGAGCAGATATTTCAACAGCGATCGTCTCAATATCTACTGACGTCATTTCTCCTCGAAGTGTTACCCCATAACCCAGAGGCATTGCATGCAGGATCCACTTGCATGCTGGCGGCAACGGCACGCCGAAAAGCATCCCATGTTTTACATCCCCTAATCGTTTGACATCCAGCTTTTATCGGTATTCGGATGACCTGCAACTAACAGGCTTGAGAAAAGAATAAACAACTTGTTCCTCACCAGCCTACTATCGGTGCCACATTATGCGCCGCGAATGACTGTCGTGATACGTACTTCACGAATGTCGCCCTATCGCACAATCAGGCGATCGGATGAATAAATATAACCGCTTCGTGATTGAGTCCACTACGCGATGTCGGTCCCATTCACCCAGAATCAAAAGTTTGTAATAGATGGCTCATGTGTGGAACACAAGTGAAACAGACGATTACCGTTATCGCTGACTGGACCAATATCGCAGGGACCGGGAACTCCCCAACCGGCAACCACGTCGCGCCCAACTCAAAAGTGCTACTTACCCAGAACAGACAGTAACTCACTCACATATGTCGGTTTTATTGTGACGGATCGATGGTCATAGAACTCGTCCGTTGTATCATCAATGTTGCAACTGATTCACTGGAATAAGAGGAAGTAAACGGTTACCATAATAAACGTTAGCGAGACGGCGTAAAACGGAACGACAGCCAACGGCAACTGAACATGGAATGCGGAAAGTGCAGGAATAGTTCGAGGCATCCCGGCCAATTCACCCACCCAAGGCCAACTTATGAACACAGAGAGAAGACTGTCCTCCAGACAGAGCTCCTTCATGTCACTCAATCGGAGGACAACACGGTCACAAAGCAGATCATATTTGAAGGGCTTGTGACCAATAGGAAGACAAACTCAAATGCGTATCAAATGATGAGCTGAACAGTACAGTGATACACGTAAGCGGGATGTATGCATGTGAGGGTTTAGGCGCGCAGGTGGGGTGCCAGATATTTGGCACGTGGATTGAAGGGCGAAGTGGCGCATGACCGTGCCAATTACGGAGGTCACACACAAGCGTACTTTGTTAGTTTCTGGCACACTATTTTCGGGAAACTGGTGACTTTCTCGACAATCGCCGTGACAGGTAGTTGAACCATGAACGCCAACAATTGCGGCACATTTACCTAGATCCGGTCACAGGCGCATTGACAAGATTCGAAGACTGAAAGCGTGTGGTTCGCCTGTCATCAAAGTAACGATGCGATCAGGAACTGCAAAGTATATACCATGCTCCAGAGGACTGTGTGTCGCGCAACCTATCTAATAGAAGGTGGTGCCAGCACCGGCTTCTCTGAGCTTCCATCGGTCTGCAACCCTCGTCTCACTCAAGGTTGCTGCGTCGAACCCATGCCGGACCACTTCTATTGCAACCGGTACGGTTCGCCGTTCCGCAGTTCTGTGGTGTTGCAACGATATAGTAGCTTGTGTACATTCCATCTACCGACGAGAATCGCCTCACGTCCCCGGGAGTGTCTCAGGTTGTCGTCAAGCTATTAAGACCCAAATGATCAGTTTGCTTCTGGATCCGTACTGGCGGAATCATTAGGGGAGGGTGTGGGGAAGGGCTTGGCGGTAGCATATATTCGCCCATTAGCCCCACTGCAATCGGCAGATGAGGCGTCCCGGCTTATCGTGCGCGGCAATCAATGCAGTATAGTATTTGATTTACGTTGTGTGATCATGGTTTGTATCCGATTCGGTTACTGCCAGGAAGCCCAGAAATAAACAGGAGCGGTTTTGGCCCTCAACCTTGGCCTTTTACTCGAAAGCTTGTACCGCGAGGCAGCGAGTGACACAACCGCAAAAACATTGACCATAAGCAGCGACCGAACTGCACAAGCCGCGTACGGGTTCGATGGTCATGCGCATAAAAAACACGACTGCTACTACTACTATTACCACTATTACTACTACTACTACTACTACAACTATTACTACTACGGTTGGCGGCNTACTACTACTACTACTACTACTACTACTACTACTACTACTACTACTACATAGACAGACAAGTCAGAATAACAAAACCGGACCAGGCAAGGACAAACATTGACTCACACCAAACCTCAGCACACCGAAATCATTCACAGTAGCCGCATTCGCCCTTGGTCCGGCTGCTCCCCTGCAAGGACCGATGTCCTAGTCGGCATAGTTCGCCCGATCAAAGCGGCACGCAAGCCTGACCACCAAACCAAGGTAGCAAAAAGTTCAGGAACGGCGTGCCGGCACTGGAACGCTCCCTGCCCCCGCTGGATCACTCCATCTGGAAGCGGAAAACAATACCATGTGATTCTAAGGATGCCTTGATAGTAGCTCTGTTCAACGTTAAGAGCAGAAGGCTATGTCTCGACAACTATCGGGCATTTGTCTAATGACACTTGTTGGCAGGGTTCCTGAAACAGTCGTCCTGAACCGTCTGAGTGCGAACATTTTGGAGGCCAATGTCCCCGGGGAGTAGTGCGGATTCCGGGCGAGTCGGAAAACGACCGACCTGGTGTTTCCTTTTCAACAACCAAAGAAGTGCGGAAACGCAGCCAGCCTCTGAAAACCACCCTTTTGGACTTCAACAAGGTGCTCGATTCCGTAAGCCGCGAGTCGTTATGGACGGTCCTTGGTAAGTTCGGATGTCCAGGCGAGTTCTCCAGTTTGGCTAGAATGTTACATGTAAGCACAGAGGCGAAGGTATAACCGTGTGGATCTACCTGTGGTGATTTTGACGTTTTCACTGGCATGAAGTAAGGTTGTGCCTCGAATAAACATAGTCTGACGATGGCCACCACGCTGTGTGTCTACCGCTCACTGGTGCTGTCTGTACCGCCATAAGGCAGCAACACTTGAATATTGTATCGACGGAGTGCGCGCTATCTGAGACGTTTCCATTTGCAGTGCCTAGGACATCTTCGCTATTCAGTGGTCGGACATGGTTTCGAACACTGAGGTACACCGGCGAGCGAATGTGGACTGGATGGAAGCCGTGCGGATGCTCAATCAGCCTCGTTGGCTAGGTCGCGTCCGACGAACGAACGATGGCCATATTCAAAAACGGCTGCTGCACGGACAACTGGAATCAGTCGGGCTAAACCTTGGTGGTCAAAAACGAAGATACCTGGATGTTATCCGCGCAATGTTTTGGCGATGTAACATCGGCTTCAGACTTCGGAAGACTTAGCGTTGAACCGCACAGCCTAGAGGAATACGGTCCGGGCGGACGTCGGCAACTTTAGTGAGCAGTCATCGCGCTATTTTGAACAGAAGAGCGCGGAGCGCAGGGGAACCGTCGATACCATAGGTTGCGGTGACATGGCCTTATGGCGTTGCGATGTGCGCGGCCTCGAATGGTACTTTGAGATTAGTAGGTCACCAACTTATCCACAGCACACCATCTGACAAGGGAAAATGAGCACTTTAGGCTCACGTAGCTTATATCTGTTATGTTCACTTCTTTCCTGCTCACGTTAACCAACGGCTGCCGTCGTTCGGAATTCATCCGCTCTCCTTTTCATAAACCTGGATGTCTGTGACCTTCTACGTTTTCTTTTCTCTGGACCCTCTGGTGAACTGTGTAATGAAAATTTTGCCTGTTCTCCTCCAGTCCAACCTTGCACTTTGCTTTTCCTCCATATCCCCACAAGATTGCACAAACATGCACTCTCATACTGAACTACTTGCAATTAGCCTTCACCATTTTCTATCCCAGCCCAGTCTTCTAAGGGGAATCTTCCTCTGTTCCTTCCTCGACGGATAGGGTTCCCGATTTCGACCTAGTCCATCAATTAGCTAGCCAGCATCGGCATACTGTGCCCAACTACCTCACTCGCGCACCGCTTGGTCCGTTTCTTTCGGGTTTAAACTGGATACGTGGTGTGTGGTTGGAACTACAAGTGGAGCGGTGCAAACCACTTGTGATGGTGACTGAGTTCAGGCGTCCTTTGGCTCTGATCATCGTGGCGATCTAATCCAAGTCGGATGCTGCCAACCGCAGCATTGGTACCCGTAGTGTTCGTTGGAAAGAACTTGCTATGTGTCGGATGAGAGAGAGAGAGGAACGATTGGCAGAGTCTGTGCCTACAGACAGAGCAGGGAGTGGTAGAGCAAGCTAAGCGTGTGGAGCCCGCTATGTGAGTCCATGACCTCCTGATTTGGCAGCACCTTCTAACAAAATTCGGGGCAAATTGGTGACTGGCACTGGGCTATTCGGTGTGGTGCATGACACCAGGCCACTATGCATTTAATCGTAACACTCTATCCTCTTCATATTTATTGCAACTGTTCGCGATAGAATCGAGAGCACTGGCAGATCAAAGTTTCTGGTTTGTGCAGTTTGTTTTGAATGCCACTTGGCCGCTCGGAAGAGAATGCTCTAACAGGCTTGTCTCAATCAGCGCCATTTTAAAAGTAGTAGTCTCAAGGAGGATAAGTATGTCGTACTACTGCGAATATTACTCCCGCTCACGTGAGCTGATTGTGCAAGGACAGGTGGAACATGATAGTATGTGTGACAGATGAACCACTGGTCACGAATACACCTGAGTATGATGTTCTGCAATGAAATCATAGAGTCCACTTGGCCGCAAATACCGAGCAAACGGCTTCCGCGGACAAAGCCTTGGAATGCAGTTTGCATGACCCTCGGATTTGGGAGCAGAACTGGCTTCCCTGAGCGAGTGCACAGCATTCATCCTCTCCCGCGCTTGATAAAATAAAACAAGCGGATGCATTGTTTACATACATATTCGGGAAGCTGTTGCTAGCGCCAAAACAGGCAAGCCATGAGACCGGGGAACGTGATAGAAAAATTAATTAGAATCTAAATTTCAAAAACGATGACCAGGGTAATTAGAGGGCGCCCAAGTTTTGGAGATGATCAGCAACGTTTTCGTGAGCATGATACGCAACAAGGTCATCAGAAAGTCACCAGGATTTCTCGTTGTTGACTTGGAAGGTGGATTCCGAGACAACACTTGGTAGAACTTAGCAGATGAAATCAGGACATACCATGGAAACACGTCCAATTGACCCTTACACACAAGAAAGATGGAGGCATCAATCGGCTAAAGTTAGAGCACATATCAATGCGAATCTTAAGCTCCACGTAAAACACAATGTTCACAGTTTTCCCCTCGAGATTTCAACTCCTAATTCCTTGACATCTCTGGCAGAGTGTATAAACACCAGTGTACTTCTCGATAACCATTTGTGAAACCTCACCCACTGCGTAGGATTGTAATTTTACAAAGAAAATAGCCACCTGCCGCCTTCATGTCTCAAAGTCTCGCAACCCATATTTTGTGGGCTACGGAATGCTTCTTCTTCAACGTTTGCAATCAGAACGGTTTGCCAGGCTTCTCGTGCAGTTCAAAAAGCGCGTGCCCCAACTTTTCATCTGGGCGCACTCAAGTTTTATCCAGTTACACTTCACCACTCAGTAAAAGTCAGTGCGAAGTTTTGGAGTCGAAAAACTGCTAAATACAATCATGAGTCTCTACAGAAGGATGCCGCAAGGATGGTTTCCATAGTGTAATGTCAGAAGCAGGTCGGACACTCCACATGAACGTTCAATTACGCACGAACAGTAATGAAGCGCCCGCTGTATTCGGGGGGATTTTTCAATGTTATCCGGGGTGGGGTGTTATTCACAGCAAAACTGCCACCCGCAATTTCTATTTTATCTGCTGGCCTCCGTTTTCGAGCTCTGCCTTGGTCTCGTTGTTTACCTTCTTCACACAGCAAAATGATGAGGCAGTTCTCGGCCGCACGTATAAAAATTGCCTGCACACCACTAATAAGCCGACAGTAAGCTGGCATTCGAAATATAGTGAAACTTCTCTCACCTTCGCTCGTACTGAAATCCACCCTTCAGCAGACACAAGTAGCACTAAAGTGAACCTTTTTGGACACTCCATGCACCGCCCTGACTCAATGGAGATAAACGGCGATTATGTGATTCCCCTTGTCAGATTATTTCAACGCCGGTGGTCGTCGAGGACTTCCAGTCTTTCGATAAGTATGATGCTTTGTGGATACAATTGACAGCGTGCGGTTACGACAATTCACCAATGAGGGTTGTGTCTCGTTGACCTTCATACAACACATCCAACGTTTGCATTATTTTTAAAAGGCTGAAATTTTCATCAGGACTTTGGAACCTTCCTCATCTGCTTGTCATCACTGACTTCAGTTCATCCGAGAGCAACCTATAAGGAACGTCCCATTCAGACCGTAGAAACGGAGTTTTGGCATCCTTGTTTATGAGCAGACTCGAGTGGCCTATCATAGACGATTCGTTCAAATTCCGGGATGCAGATAAAAAGTGACCGTTTGTTTATTACCAGGTTTATACAGGTACAAACAACAGTTACGGACCCCTCCGCTGAACCAGTCAGTTGCTACTGCTCCTACTATCATCTTGAGTTTGGAAAACCAATCGGCTTTCGCGGCTTAGTGTTGGTTTTGTTAATGTTTGTGGCATTAAGTTTGAGATTTTTGTGCCTGGTCCTGTTAGTGCTGGAAGTTTGCTCTACATTTCATCACCTCCCCTGAATAAACCGCATTACTCACCTTCATTCTCACATAAGCCACTGCCACCGTTTCCCTTCTTGTCATTCAGTCTGAGCCCTGTAAATTTTTAAACGCCGCAGTTGGACATTTTCTTTTTGGATTTCTGCCCGAACAACTTATAATTCTCATCAGTTATCCATGTGCAGAAAGTCGGTTTGCTCCAATCCAACCAGTGACCGCTTGTTTTAGTGGGCTCAATTCCGTCCCATCGTCCTCCATTACTGGGCAGTGCCTAATTGACAATTTCGTCGTACAGTCACACTTTTTGTTCAATTTCCGAGGAATGTCCACATTAGGGGTAAGAGATTCAGTACTCTTTTGCATTGATTCTACCAGTACCGTATTAAATCCAGTTCTTGCGAGCACCTTCTCATTCACCGTTTCGAAAACAAATTACCTTATCTCCCGTTGGATATTAAGAAGAGCATTTATTGGGTCGCTCGATTACGCGTAACTCAGATCGAACGTGAATCGTCAGCGACCAATTCAATGAGTGGTGTCCAGCTTCCTGAACTTCGGAGCCCCAGAAATACAATTGTACTGCAACATCAGGACAGTGCAGAGCTTCACTCCATCCTTGTCAAAAAGAAACAATAGACAGCGACGCGCGGCTGGGAAAGCCGTCGACTGATGTATCAATTTCATCGACTGATGATCAGGATCAGTCCCCATACTGATGCATCCTACCTTTCTTTTAGGATCATTTGCAGGATCAAGTAGCTAGCAATAGTGGAAAACACCCATGTCTTACAACTTAGTTGGTCGGACCTTTCACGTCAATTCTCAGAACACCGCTGACCATCATTTGCAAAGCCTGCACTTGAAGGTTATCAACGTTGTGTTTGATTCTGCTCCGGATGGCAGCCCAGTCCATGCGTTCACCACTCCCCATCAAATCATTTGAGTTCGATCAATTGTCCTGACCTGAGATTCGGCTAGCTTCAACTTGCTTCTGCTGAACGCTGAGATAAAATTGCTGGCAAACGGATGGGACCTTGCATCAGACAATCTTTTCAGGAGCGTGAACATCCCCGTCAGATAACCTTTCCCATGCCTTCGTTACAGAGGAGAAGCTTGACAGTATTAGCAGTATTCATGAGGGAATTGGAATACATCAAAAAGTGCCTGGTATACTAGTTTGTTGAGAGAAAACCTCCCATTGTTTTTGTGAACACAAAACTTTCTAAACGTCAGCTCAGTTTTTCAGATTTTACAAATGTGTTCACTGTTATTTTGAGGTGGAATACATGGTTTCTTAACCCGGGAATGCCTATTTTCGCGACGCTTTGCAGGTATCGACAAAGTAAAAACATGTAACCGTGCGATTTCAACCAGAATACTAACATATTTGACAAGTAAACATGTACGACAAAGGTTTATGGCTCCCTTATCCACACCAAACGTGCACATCTTTTCTCTTTTCACAGGATTCCAGTAGATATCCGTCGGTGAAATGTTGTTCCCAGAAACAGCTGCGAATGACATTATCATATGGCCGTTCTCACCCTTGGCATATACAGGGGGGTTTAAGATCGGTATTATGTTTCACTCTATCACTGAAAACCTACGGAAGTTAATTCAGTTCACTCCACTGAACTGTTTTTAAACCGATTGAGTTTGCGTGGCGCTCATGCAAAACACCATGGACAAACAGATCAACACAAGCTACATGCCAATCAATTGAGGGTATATTTTTCAACCAGTCACTGATCTTCATTGATCCTTGAAATGCCAATTGTTCATAAACGAAATTGAAAATGATAAATGACATGTATCTCGGACAATTCCAATACATGTTTCTCATCACTCCCTGCGTGTGTTTGCTATCACTATTGTACACTTTGAAGGTCAATCGATTGGAGCAGCTACTAGTATGAACTTGACTGTCGGGCCACTTTTCACCTTGCAGCACAAAATTATTGCATATGGCATAATATACTCCGATTCATTATTATACGTTTGCGACTCTGAATCATCCAGAGTATAAAATCGCCAGTTTTGAACAACGTAGCATGTAGCATGTCTTCACACAAGTGACCACTCTGCTCAGTGTCCTGGAGATAACCCATGTCTCACAGATAAATGATGTGAAAGGTTCATCCTAAAACACCAGCTCATATTGCACATTTGATAATAATGGGCTTTTGCTTGCTATCTGCTTGCTTGTGTTTGTCTGATTGCATGCTTATCAGCCTGGACGATCCGACGGCGTCGCATATGCTTCCGGCTAAGACACGATCTCGACGGGTGGACCTTTAAAATCCAAGGTTGAAGTCACGTAACTTCGCCGTTTACCGCGGATCGAGACTTGTGCAAACCTCCGCACATTGAATTCTCGGTGGA
>QNGE01003144.1:0-50435 GCA_008508345.1 Paragonimus westermani
GGCATCTTTTTCAGACGTTACATGAATAGCCTCCCACGTATGGTAAACGGAAGCGAGAGGCCGGCTACCCAGTTGCACAGAGGAGTATTTGAACACTCTGCTTACCCGCGTACATTGCAGAGGTGTGTTGACAGATGACCCCAATCTACTTAACCCAATCAAATGGAAGCGTGCGCTTCAGGTGTCACATTTCGTGCGCGTCCAAGAATAACCGTACCGTATCTACCAAAAGCAGAACGACGTTATTTTCTGTAGACACGTCGTTTACATGCGTGATTTCCGCATCCATGATTTCCTTCAATCGACCTGTGTATTTATCGCTTCTCGGCCGTATCTACCACCGTTGAGTTGATGTCGGTGTCCTCCATCATACGTTAATATGTTCGCATCACTGATGATGACGAGTTTGTCACGGTTCCCCTCGTGCACACACCACAGTAAAGAATTCCATTCTTTATAATCTGCACTCACTAATGTCATATGATAAGTCGCTAACACTAGAAACTCAGTTGGCAGAGAACGCATAATGCGAGGTTGAAATTATAAATGTATCAGCGATTTCGACGATTTATACAGGGGTTCGAAATGGGGACCTAAATTTCCAGGGTCCAGTCGACGTCTTTTCTGCAGTACAGGGGTTCTCCCGTTGATCTGTAGAGCAGTCATTGAGAACAGTATAGCACCGCTTATGGGAAGTAAGGTAAGTACCAAGCAAAAGGTAAGGTTATTTACAAAATGAAATTTTCGGAAAATGAGAATCAAGCAGAGTTTTATAACAGTCCCTAGAAGCGCTGCTGACGACCTCAGATGGAAGGCTGTTCCAATGGTAAATAACCCTGTAAGAAAAGAACTGCTGCCCAAGGAAGTTCCAGTAATGAAGCTTAAAAAGCTTCCTCAAACGTCCTCGCTGGCTGTCGTCACTCACTACAGTGAAGAAGTGTTCTACGAGACTTACTCTAAAGAGGAAGTGTGTGAGAATAAGATCACGGCGGAGTTGTCGAAATTCAGGCGGATACAGATCAAGAAGTTCAACTCGAGAGTCGTACGTGACATTTAACAGACCCGCGACCAACTTGGAAGCCGCGTGCTGGACACGCTCAACAGCTAACTTCCTTCTTCAGACCGGTGTGCACGAACTGATTCGTATATTCGAGGAGTGGTCTCATATAAACCACGTAAGGCGTTTGAAACGCTTTCTCTTCTATGTGGGGGAAAGTGCGCGTGAGCATCCTATGAGAAGAAAATCCATTTTTTGCCGCCATTTCATGGCGACACGTGAGGGATAAGTTAGGCGACAACCAGATATTCCTTCGGGTCAAGGTTCATGTCTGTGCTAAACGCAATATGAACCATAAAGGCATTGTTAGAATCTCCACCGAGTGACGTGTGAGTACACTTATTGTCATTTAACGGAAGACTCCAATCGTCCGACCAGAGCTTATTCGCGTGAACATCAATCTGCAGTGCACTGTGATCAGTGGCATTCCAGATTTTCAGGTCGTTGATACATAGGAGGGCGTTGCTAAGAATATTGTTCGGAAGGTCGTTGATGTAAATTAGGAATAGAAGAGGACCTGGTGTAGCGAAAAAGGCGTCCAATAAAACACGATCTTTATTGTCCAACAGACTGGTTAAACGCTCCGCGCGCGCTCGTGTTTATGAGGCATTACACCGGATCACAACAACACTGATTTTTGCCCACACGTCCGACGCCTCCTGTCAGGATTTTTCACCTGCCATTCCGCGTCCGGCGGGCTGATCTCGTTGAGCGATGGCTCATCTGATCGCTCATGCTGTCCCCAAGCCGCTCGCTGTGGGCTTTCAGACGTACATCGCTGCACTGTCGATGTATTCCGCCGAAAGCTGGAGCACCCGCACCTCCGGTTTGACAATCCACCATACTAGCACCGATCCTTGGGGAACTCTCGCAGAAATGAAAGAGGCACACGGAAGGTTTGATCTGGTCTCAGTTCCAAAAGTTTTATTATCAAGAAAAGAGGCAATCTGGTGAATAACCTCCCTTTGAATACCATAGACTTCCAGTTTGTGTTTCAGGGGTCGTGCAGGACACGGTCAAAATCCTTGGCGAAATCAAAAATGATAACATCTGAGACGAAGCCATCGACTTTGGCCTTTGTCAGAGTATCCGTGAAATCAAGCATGTCTGTTATGCATGACCGATTAGAAAGGAAGCCATGCTGGGTAGGAGAGAGAAGGTGAAATGAACAGAAGTGATTGAGGATGGCACGCTTTATTTGGCGCCCCATTATCTTGCACGGAATACCAGTAAGGCTAATTAGCCGATAGCTAGCCGGAGAGTGCCGGTCCACCACTGTAAATATTGGTATGTCCGTTTCCTCTTTCCACGCAGTAGGGAGAACTCCAATCTGAAATGTCTGCTTGAACAGCTTATGAAGGGTTCAGCCAGACTAACAGCTGTTTCCTTGAGTATTCTGGGATGGATCATGTCAGGACCCATTGCACTGTACGGACTAACCTTGAGTGAAAGGTCTTCAGCATCTAGCAGAGAAAATGCAGCGGTAACGAGCGGTTGCCAGAAGTTCTGCAGCGGTAGGATGGGATGCCAGCTCGGTGGTGCGACGGTGTAAACTGCCGGATAATGCTTCCTGAATAACCCGGTCACAACCAGGGAGTCAGACAGAGTCTCTCCGTCTGGAATTCGTAAAAAAAAGAGCTGAAGTTTTCATCTCTCCTGGTCGCCGCGTGCTGGATTAAGAAGTTTTCCTTCCCGCGGACTCTGAGTGAGATCCTCTCTTGTACGAGTTTGGTGTGTTCACGGATTTCTCGTCTACACCTATTACAAACAATGTGGAGTGCAATTAGATCCCCAAGCTTCCCGTAAGTTTATGCTTCATGAATAAGTGAGGACGGCCATCGAGAATACGATGTATTCTGCGAGGAAGTGGTGGCCGAAAACAGAAAGTGCACGGTTTGCGCGCCTTGAAATGCAAGGTAGTTCTTGTTCACGGAGTAAAAGTCAGACCGTTAAAATCAGCCTGATTAAACTCTCGAACTGTGGACCAGTAACAGATAAAATCGTAGGTTAGCAGAGCGTGGCCACTGTGTCCAAATGACGGTGTGATGATCACTGTCTACCAGATGGCTCTCGGTGGTGATGAATAGGTTGGGTAGAGAGGGAATGTGACCAGAACGGTGCCACCTTGGCGCTTTGATGTGCTGCGTCCACGCCTTCCGTCGTATGACCACCGATCAGAATGTCGAGAATCCGCATTTCATAGACCTGGTGAGGAACTGATGCCCAGTTTATCTTGGGTGCATTAAAGTCACCCATAATTAGCAGGTGAGTGAAACGTTGTAGTCCTAGGAAGTCTTCCAAGCCTTCCAGAATGGTTTCGCTGTCTGAGTGAGTCTTGGCCATGCAGTACTAGTCGGAGCCACATAGCGTCATATTTATCAGAGGACTGAAGGCCACCGATAACCGTGAGTGTCGAGAGATACTGCTGGAGGAAAATCGCAGAACCCCCCATTCTCCCTCGGGCCAAGTCAACCCGGTAAACTGAATACCCAGGAACACTCAGTTCATTGTCATTGATGTCACGTGCAAGCCAGGTCTCTGTGAAAGTGAACATGTGGAGTTGGATGTCATGAATTAACTGTCTGATTTCCGGTAATTTATTGGACAGACTCATACGGTTCGTATACATGTATTTGAAAGCTACTTACTCGTTGGACTTCGGGAGAAAATGGAAGGGAGAGTGTGAGGAAGAGCCTGGGAAAGAAGGCCTAGAATTGAAGAGGGTGGTGGGGTTGGACTAAGTCTGTTCTTCTGAGTTGTTCTGACGGCCCTCATCTAGGCGTAACATCACCGCCTGTGCGTACGTCAGCAGCCTTACAGGACACTTCACCAGCATTCTTGGTGTCGCAACTTGCGACCTCTGCGCTCAAACTAAGTTCCGCTTCTTGAGAGCGTGTTTGGAATTTTTCACCCACGGAAAATTTGATTTCTTCGTCTGCTGGTGCGGAGTTTGAAAGACGGCTGTGTGCGCGGTGTTATGGGACTACTGATAGAAATACCTGTTGGGATGGCCATTAAAGTTTTCTGAGTCGAAGGCCTTCGCAGGTTACTTCAGTTCTGAAGTCTTGGGAGGAAGAAATTTTGCAGGGCCGTCTGGTGAGTTTTGCGGTAAGAAACTCTGAAGACGGTTTTCGTGCGGTTTCAGTGTCTTTGATACTCGTGCCTGTGCTTGGAATGACCATACAGACAGTGTCTCCGATTTCTACGACAGGCACGGGGGTCTTAGGGAATCATTCAGGAGCAGGAACGACAACCTTAGTCCACTGCTCGCGTCTCACTCTCTCTTGCCGAGGGAGATCGAAAGACACGCCTTTCAAATGAGTGTTGACGGACTTCAAAGTTACTGTTTGTCCCGCCATGGTCTCAGGGCTAAGCACGGTTGACAAGGTTACCAAAATGCTAAGTGACTTCTTGGTTGTCTTGGCGCGCAACCTGATCATTGTTATCAGGTTCATGACGTCCGGGGAGAATGGAGACATTAAGACTAATTTAGCTAGCTCGACTGGAGATGTTGTGGGGAAGCGGCTTCATAAAATAATTGTCCTTTCTCTGAGAGCTCTATCCTTCATTTTTATTGCCGCCTCCTCTATATGTGTAGTTGAAAGGACAACTGCCTTCTTGGCGATTACAACACCAGGGAGGGTGAGTGCTCCGCACTCACTTAGAGACTGTAGTTCCAACTTCATTCCGGACAGAGTCCGTTGGTACTCCTCCATCCTACTCCCCATGGAAAAAAGGGAAAGAGATACATAGCTGAGAAGAGCCCCCATTTGCTATCGCAGGTTTGCTGCGTCACTCCCCTTGTCGCGGTGTATGTGACCAGTCAACGGCGGAGCGGTGCCTTGACTTTCGTCAAACCTGCAGCTCATGTAGATAAAGTTGAGAGACTAAGAGGCTAGCTGCCTGCACTGGCGTTCGTTGAGGTTAGTGCGTTTGAAGTGGCAGAACTTGTACTAATAGCACTGCATGCATTTTTGTGTGGACATTTTACACCCATACCAGCCGTAAACGCTCGCTGCCTCAGACAGTTTGCTGAACCCCAGCACTGC
This sequence comes from Paragonimus westermani, assembly GCA_008508345.1. Taxonomy (NCBI): domain Eukaryota; kingdom Metazoa; phylum Platyhelminthes; class Trematoda; order Plagiorchiida; family Troglotrematidae; genus Paragonimus; species Paragonimus westermani. The sequence continues at coordinate 5,107 of QNGE01003144.1, forward strand.
TAGATCTAACGCGGGACCTCTTCGATAAGACTGTCGTTGAGTTTTGAACACAAGTTGCTACAGTTGGCTGTTGAGGGATGCGACTGCTCCTTGGCCAACAGCAATAGGAGACTGACATTTTTATTACCCCACATACTGTCACCTGTGGAGAAGTTTCGATTACCTGAAATTGGCACTTTGAAAAACACTGATAGGTTCTTTCATGCCGTTCTATTACCGTCAAGGGAGCCTATCATGAAGCCGGAGAGTTTGAAGACAGGGCAGAACGTGAATCGAACTTCACCCCTACGAAGGCCATCTACGCCACGTGGCCAGAATACAAGAGAAACAAGTGAGTTTACTCTTTTCCCCCGATTACCGTTAGACACAAACGCATCACCGTCTATGAGTGGTGTTTCGTAGGGCGCACCCCCTCCAAGAATTGTCAACAAATTGTTCTCGTTCTCCCGTATGAAACAACTAAACGTAGTCAACAGGTGCGCCACATTAACTGCTTTCACGTTATCTCAGCACCAGAATACGCGCGGATGTTGATCAACTCCGAAACGGGTTAGTAAGATACCACTTAAGAAGATAGTCACCTTCTGAGGAAACGTCGCGTCGATTCTTTTTCCATCAGTATCATGAACGTCTGAGTCGTCCAATGATGACGTTGAGCACCATGTAAATGGTAGAATGCATCGCTTAGGCATTCACCCGCTGCATTTGCAAGAAACGATTAGGCTAACTGACAACCGCCTGATGCGTACAAAGGCGATACGGAGCAACATTTGGCCGTATTTATCTTCCGCCTCCTCAGTCCCCTCTGCAGATGCTTCATTCACGGGAAAGCCAATCTACATTCCCACTCGTAGCGAACTCCTATCGGCCGACCGACGGGTGTTAAAAATGTTTTGCGAAGCTACACTCAACAGAATACTTAAAACCGACGACTGGATGATAATATCCCATTCACACCACTTTTTTGGACCCGTGTGTCATAAGAAATACACCGTGGATGAGAGGTGGCCGGGTGCTTGCATAGTCAGCGCTTTTGTTATCGGAAATTAAGTCAGCAATGGAGCGACCTGGATGGACATCAATATCGAGGCTCGTTTGATAGGCATTCGGTTGTGTGGAGACGTTGCCTAAGACCATCATTCATATTATCCACTTTTAGTGGGTACGATACGTGACGAGCACAACGTTCCCTTAGATCTGGAAGGAAACATCCATCGTTTCATCAGACGGTGGCTTTAAAGGACCGGAGACCAAAATGAGGCAATACGATGCGTAGAATGATGAAAAACGACTCCGCTGGTACTGTATTTTCATATCGGATTGCTCCTGACAGTGAAAACAAAAGACACAGTGGACCTAGACAAGTGATTGGAAATAAACCTCAGTTGCTCACATTCTGTGCAAAATACGTTCTCCCGTTCCGCACATTCTCCTTTTCACGTTCGTTAGAATTCAGTGGTGACCAGTGAGCGTTCTTATATCGGTGTGGTTCGCGCAGAAACTACGAAGGTTCTCTCTCTTTGCGTACATAGTCAATCGCATGCTCGGCGGTTACGTTATATGTAGGAATTTCAATCGTTTTGCTAAAATGTATAAGCGAGATGAGAAAGCCTGAAACTTGCCACAAGATATGTCTGTAGCTGATGCCTGTATCGCACAATCCAGCAGAGATTGGTCTTGAAAATTTTTTGGGTGGTTGTCTGTCTGGCCAGACCGTGGTCGGCACGGCTCCACTGTGTGGTGCACACCTACTCAGGTACGACTGGTAGCCAGACAGGAACGAAATCAAGCCACCTTCATTTTGTTGGTTGAGACAAGAATCGACTGGCATAATCAGCTAGTGATCTTACATAGACCCCACAAAACGTTAAAACTACATATCTGTCAATGAAGAGGTGGGCTCTCTTTATCTTTCCGAGTTTCAAATTCCCTCTTAATGATCATCTAGTGGTGACAGATGAATGGTAAACTAGACAAAGGCCAAATCCACATGTCTTTCTTCAGGTCAACTTCTGCGATATCTGTTGCAACCTATACGCTATATAACACAAATAGCATCCCAGAGATTCTTTCAACCAGCATATTTGGACACACGCTGTCGTTTAGAGGGGGACTATAACCATCTGACCAAAAGTCAGCACGATCAACGGCGACCTAGATGCGTAATAACAATAATGATAATGGTATATTTCTCTACGCACTTTTGAGAAACACGCCGAGGAGAGCGTGAGCAACGTACAGAGTTTTAAGCATATACACATTTGAACACCAAATTTGTAAATTGTACAGTGAGTCAGCTGTGTGAATAAAGCAACGAAACAGACATTATATGATAGGAAAATTCAATTTTAGAAGGAGAACTTTGAGATACATACTTCTGAGACGATAGTACCCGGGAACTACACAATTTAATAAAATAGTTCATCTGGTACATCACTTGGGACTCAACCGGGTGATCACTAGCCAAATTCTCAAAGTCGTGCCGAAAAAGAGGTGTTTGGAGGATGGAGTGGATGTGTTAGCGAAGAATTTGATCAATATTCCATGTAGATAGTCCCGGGAAAATGTGCAGAAAATTTTTCATAGGGGGGGCGAGGTGGAGAAGCACATATTTCCTCGGGGACTGATGAACCTGTCAACCGGACGCCATTTTTCGCTCAAATTCCAAAGAATTTCGAGGGGTTAGCGATGTGCCCAACCATTGTGGAGTTTTCATTGTCCGGGCGGGGTGGTATGATTTCTAGCACGGGACATTTCAGTGAAACCAGGAATGGAGAGCGGAATCACGCGGTAAACGAGAGAGCTTGAAACTGACTGTGAGCTTTGACGAGCAATGGAACGTGATATTTTGGCATAACTTTTTATTTGACGTTAGTAGTATTGTGTTACTTGATGAAATATATAAAATATGCGAACATCCGTTGTCAAATAACGCGAGAAGATATCCGTTATAAGCTTTCCCTGGTATGCGATTACTGCCGGATTTAAATGTCAATTTTCTCTGTACGGCCGGTATATAGAATGAAAACAATGTTCGATCATACCGAGAGGTTTTCGGGTGGTGTTTCAGAGAAAAAAAGATGCGTTGCGACTGAAGGTTATTATGCAGTCATGAGACGAACAGGGTGAGCTTTTCTCTTCTGTTTTCCAAGTGATTTTAGCATGCTCAGCTTTTGCATTGTGGTTTACAACACAGATACACAAGCTATCAATAAGTATGGGATAAGGGCGTACCAGGATGATTGGGTTGTTACTAACGGGCATGAATATTGACACCTATACGTGTTGACAAGTCTAAAAGTACATCTATCCTGAAATCGGTAGTTTTGATCGGTTCTAGGGTTGCGTAAGGTAACATCACGCAACACAAGGTTTTTCGTCAGATGTCATTAGGTCCGTTCTCAAGTACAGCTTGAAAATAAACATAACGTTCGTCATTGTTAGGAAAGTTTCTAAGTTTCGACTGGATCGGTGTATATTCTTACCGGCTCTGATTTCATACAGGAGTTTGTTCCAAATGTAGGAATATTTTACTAGGAAAAATTCTGAACGAAATTTTCTCCGGGATTTAAGAGCCGACAAGTTGAAGTCCTTGATTCTGATGTTGTACTTCGACCTGTGTTGTAGGCAATCCGCGAAGCTGACGGTGAATTTGTTGCCATAGACCAAATTATGCCTAAGCGCAAGGCTAAGCTTGAGTCGCCATAACCGAAGAAGATCAACTGCAAGCGTCTGGCAGTTTTGTGCAGCTGAGAGAAGATGGATAATCCAATAAACTTTTCGTGAGTGTATTTTGGAGGCTTTCCAGAGCTGGTCTATCAGACTTGCGCCGGTGGCTATGTATGAACTTGCAGTACTCAAACTGGGGGCGTACATGTAGTTTTTAAGGGTGTAATCGTGCAGCAGTTAGGAAGAATGAGTGTTTATTGTAACCCATCGTCCGTCTGGTTTTAGATTTAATAAATCGACTGAAAACAGCAGAATTGGGTGATCCCACGGAATCCATCGGGTTCCAATACACGGATCCCCAAGTCCTATATCAGTCGACCGTTATTTATATAGGAGATCTGGGCCTTTTCCGATTGAATTACTCTGCCTTGTCCATGGATCTGTAATTCAACAGCCTTGATGAAAATCCTAGTGGCATGCCCTTAGTTAATTCGGTTGAATTATCGCGTGTACTCACTCCATCCGGCTCAAATCGTGATTTTGCCCTAGTCCGAGGACTCGGAGTACATCGACGATTTTACACTCCGTGGCCAGGTTCTCCAGGGTCGTGGATCTATGAATGGGGCGTCGATTTAGTTGATTTGGCAAACCCTGTTCCGCTATAATGGGATTTCCTTCGCTTCACTTGACTTAGTGGTTTTCGTCGCTTTTCACAATTCCCGCAACAGTTTATATATTGTTACACTTGTCCCTTTCAAAAAGCGCGCTTTAAATGTGATCAAAAGCATTTCAGATTCTCAGGCGGTGAGCATAGAGGAAAGTTTAGCTGAAAATAAGATCGGAGAGGTCGTTAATGAATATCTGAAGAAACAGTGGTCCAAGAATGGACTCCTGGAGGACTCAAACGGAGAGCGGGGAGAGAGAAGCGAGATCTGATTCGGATTTTAATCCAGAAAATAGTACCAAGAAAAAGTGTAATCCAACACAGGGCTTAACTCTAGACGCCAAAAGCTGCTAGCTTGTGTGCGAGAGGACCGTGGAAACACCATCAAAGTATTTGGCTAAATCGAAGAAGGTAACATCGGAGATTTGGTCACCGTCTTTAGCTTCTACCAGGCTATCCATGAAGACTGACATATTTGTTGTACATTACTGTTCGGAATGGAGGCGACGTTGGGTAGAAGGGAAACGTTATTAAAAAAGAAATACTTGAAGGTCGCATTTTTTAACAGGCACTCCATTATCTTGCTGATAAGTCCGATCGATCGATAACTAGCAGGAGTGCCGGTTATCTGCCCCAAATATGGGTGTGGCAGTGGCCTCTTTCCATACCTACGGAAGAGTGCCACTCCGAAGTGCCTGTTCAAACAAAATATTGAGGGACGCCACCTAACCAAGGGGTTCTTTGAGGATCCGGGGATGGGTCGTATCTCGTACCACTACACTATTAGGATCGACCTCGAACAAGGTATCCTAATCGCCAAGCAGATACAATTCAACTGTCATAATTAGGCAACGTGGGCATCTCCGCGAGCAAACCAGGCGTCATTTCAGCGACTGGTGAACGGTATTCTATGAACACATCAGCAACCATTTAAGGGATTTAAAAACGGCCGAAGATTCAAAACCTATACTGGACACCTGCAACCCACCTTACCACTAGTTTGCCAAATTGTTATTTAACCCCCTTAAACCCGTCAGATGGAAACTGTGAAAGATTGTAACACTCCAGCTGTTTAAAAAAATGACAAACGTGATATTGTGAGGGGTAGATGAATGTAACGTAACATATTTTGCGGTGATTCTGTGGGACGAGGGAACCGTTATTTTTCTAGCTGCGTATGTCAAGTTTTGTAAAGTATAATCCGTTTATTTTTCATTGTACTCTTTTTTGCTGGCGGATTTAATTTTTGTAGCAGTACCAAACACGATAGTCGAAGTATGTAGTGGAAATTTACTCGATTTACCGCTTAGGCAAACCCCGATACAACGGACAGTCTGACAAGCAGCCGATGCAAATGTAGCATTCAAGATTCATCAGGATTGGACGAACGGTCTCAGTGTTGTGCCTTCCGGCATTTACCAATATACCTGTTTCGTACCGCGCCAATTACCATACCGTTTGTGACTTCGCATGTGCTGATTCGATCAGGCAATGATAGACGGTGATTTCTTTAGTACTGTTGTACATCCACAAGCTCGGCTTCTCAACTCATGAATAACCACTGCTCACTGGTACCAGTACCAGATCTTCTCCTTATAACTTGCATGGAGGGTTTCAATTCAGGTACGATTTCTGAAACTAATTGAGGAACCTAATTCGATGTAGCACAAAGCACCCACTGGTGGTTACATAGTTCATGTATAAGTAGACCAGGACCAGCCGTCAGATATAGTTATGTGTTATCACACACTCTATGCTGTGGTTTCAAGTGTGAGTTGGACGTCGTCGCCGGAACCGATAGAAAACTTATAAATCACTCGTTATGTGGTCGGTTCTATATCGGGCCTAAATAGACCATTCATGTTCGAACCGACGTCTGGTTTGATAACAACACGTATAATCGGCTTAGGAATGCCGATGGGCGGATAAGGAGGCATAGGATACTGTTCGGCCTCGTCCACAATGTAGGATGGTCGGATGGAGCAGCCACGTGCTAAAGCATGCGGCACGCTTTGACTTCGTGTTTGACGTAAGACAACTAGATGAGACAGCCACAAGTGTTCAGGCATACGGTAGTTTTTGATATCGTCCACTCTGCGGGTCACCGCTAGCGTTAGATCGTGCGACACACCCGAAGTGTTCCACTATTCACTGTATGGATAAGATACACATATTAGATGTTCCGAATGTGAAACTCCTTTTAGGTAGCAGATAACGACGAGTCACACAGGCTGTACGACCATCTTCAAAATGTTTTCCGACAGTCTTTTGCGTGCCCCTTGACGGTCTTCAGATTTTTCGGGATGCCTTCAAGAATCATGTTAGAGTGCTCAGGGGATGAGCCACAGACCATCGGGGTAAACTTTTCGCAGCTATGAGTGGTCACTCATGAAAAATATACTTGGAAAATTACTCATGTGTACAAATTTAGCACATAGTTCCACGGAATGGAACATTCACTCAAGTATCTTGCGTTTGCAGCTTCATGAACAACTTTACATCTGTGGCGGAGCACAATTCTGTCGTTGGATGAAGCCTGTTCAGATGAAATCATAATATAGGGGGAGAACACTGTTTTACTTTTGTGGCAGCAAATTTAATTGTGTCAACAGTAATTTCGCGGATTAACGCAATTCTAAAACCTTACTAAGTTTTTGTTGAGCCGTGTAATTGAGTGTCCACATTTCTCGCTTGCGCCTTTGGACTATAGAAAAATGTTCCAGTAAATATTTTGGGAACTTGTACACAAAAATTAGAATAACCCTGGCCATCCGAAGATAACGCTCACCTAAGAGGCTGTACGCAGAATTCCTGGTTACCGCCACTGAGCAACAAAGAAAGCTCACGGACTAGACCAGGAAAGAGTGGCTCTTGACCCTCTCGCTAACTGCGCAGAAGGTCATCCGCGTACCTCTTTTTAAAAAAATTATACGTGAATGATGTCCTCTAGTTGGTGGTTTGCATGCTTCACCGCTGCGGTGTCTGCAAACAACGGCATCCATGGGGACCCCATTACTCCCACAATCCATTTGTTGATGTAGTTCCTCTTTGAATTTAAAATGTACGTTGTGGGTACGGGAGCACAATAGTGTTTCAGCTCTGTTGAGGGTGTGCGGACATGCAGATTGTTAGTCACAATGTAACCACGTATGTTACTATCGTCTCTTTCAGCGGGCCATCTCTGAATGAGGAGAATACGCCAGAAGAACGTTTGTCCTGTAAATTGGAATTCATCTTTTATGGTAACAAACTCAAAAGTGTCCCGTGAGTTGTGTTTTCACAGTTTCCATCTGACGGGTTCAAGGGGGTTAAATAACAATTTGGCAAACTAGTGGTAAGGTGGGTTGCAGGTGTCCAGTATAGGTTTTGAATCTTCGGCCGTTTTTAAATCCCTTAAATGGTTGCTGATGTGTTCATAGAATACCGTTCACCAGTCGCTGAAATGACGCCTGGTTTGCTCGCGGAGATGCCCACGTTGCCTAATTATGACAGTTGAATTGTATCTGCTTGGCGATTAGGATACCTTGTTCGAGGTCGATCCTAATAGTGTAGTGGTACGAGATACGACCCATCCCCGGATCCTCAAAGAACCCCTTGGTTAGGTGGCGTCCCTCAATATTTTGTTTGAACAGGCACTTCGGAGTGGCACTCTTCCGTAGGTATGGAAAGAGGCCACTGCCACACCCATATTTGGGGCAGATAACCGGCACTCCTGCTAGTTATCGATCGATCGGACTTATCAGCAAGATAATGGAGTGCCTGTTAAAAAATGCGACCTTCAAGTATTTCTTTTTTAATAACGTTTCCCTTCTACCCAACGTCGCCTCCATTCCGAACAGTAATGTACAACAAATATGTCAGTCTTCATGGATAGCCTGGTAGAAGCTAAAGACGGTGACCAAATCTCCGATGTTACCTTCTTCGATTTAGCCAAATACTTTGATGGTGTTTCCACGGTCCTCTCGCACACAAGCTAGCAGCTTTTGGCGTCTAGAGTTAAGCCCTGTGTTGGATTACACTTTTTCTTGGTACTATTTTCTGGATTAAAATCCGAATCAGATCTCGCTTCTCTCTCCCCGCTCTCCGTTTGAGTCCTCCAGGAGTCCATTCTTGGACCACTGTTTCTTCAGATATTCATTAACGACCTCTCCGATCTTATTTTCAGCTAAACTTTCCTCTATGCTCACCGCCTGAGAATCTGAAATGCTTTTGATCACATTTAAAGCGCGCTTTTTGAAAGGGACAAGTGTAACAATATATAAACTGTTGCGGGAATTGTGAAAAGCGACGAAAACCACTAAGTCAAGTGAAGCGAAGGAAATCCCATTATAGCGGAACAGGGTTTGCCAAATCAACTAAATCGACGCCCCATTCATAGATCCACGACCCTGGAGAACCTGGCCACGGAGTGTAAAATCGTCGATGTACTCCGAGTCCTCGGACTAGGGCAAAATCACGATTTGAGCCGGATGGAGTGAGTACACGCGATAATTCAACCGAATTAACTAAGGGCATGCCACTAGGATTTTCATCAAGGCTGTTGAATTACAGATCCATGGACAAGGCAGAGTAATTCAATCGGAAAAGGCCCAGATCTCCTATATAAATAACGGTCGACTGATATAGGACTTGGGGATCCGTGTATTGGAACCCGATGGATTCCGTGGGATCACCCAATTCTGCTGTTTTCAGTCGATTTATTAAACCGTACGTGAAACAAAAACTCGCAGTGCCCCAATGTGCATTGCCTACCTGTCCCGCACTGATATACGTTAGGCTCAGAGGTGCAGGGCAGCAAAACCGGAATCAGTGTTTGCACCAGTTCGTAGTTCCTCTCTGTCTGTATCCATGCGTGAATCATACCATCGACCGATTTCCGAGGTACCGAAATGAGTTGAGCCGAGAGAATTAGACGCATTGAAAATCATTGGCTGAGAATTCGCGTTGTAAACGATTTGCAGTAATACAAGCCCAGTCGACGGACGTTGGTATGTCTCTAACTGTCGAGGCCAGTCGAACTACACGTGAAGTAGATGGTGGCCCTCAAGCAGGAGTCTGTTTTGATAATGTCAGTCGATCCCACCAGAATTCGTCTGAAAACCAGGTAACGGAGACTGACGATTGTACCGTGAACGTGTGTTAGGATTGGTTCTAACTGCCAAATCACGGACGACTCGAGCTCCGTTGACTGTTAGATTGGACAGTGTATCACGTCGGATGCGCCATGTGGCACCTAACAACAGTTCTACTTCATGTACATTGTTCAAATCGAAAGTTGTCGCAAGATACGCCGATCAGAAAAAACACTTCTAAGGCGGCCGGAATCAGACGCATAGTCAAAGCGAATGGGTTGTAAGTCCTATGGCTGGCGTAGTTGTGTTAGGTGGTCAGAACTGGGATAGAGAAACTGCCAGCTGCCACCTGTTTTCGGATCCGCCAGTGTGCTAATTCGTTGAGACAAACTTGACTCGAGAGTGACATTGTAGAGAAGACAAGTGGGAGTCTTCAACTGAAACAAATTGCCTTGTGGGTCGCGATGCACCCGGAAACGGAGGTTCACATTGTTCCCACGGATTTCAGAAAGCCACCCAAATATGGCATGCGCACGGTAGTCCAAAAGATGCAAGCTCATTTGAGTGACCGAATTTTCTGAATGTATCAGTTGGCCATGCGGAATGAATACAAAAGTTTGTCAGAGCTCGACGACAGGATGCGATAATTGGGATTGGAGTCGGAGATTCTTGGTAGATGGTAGTGAATCCGGTGTCCGTAACAAACAGTTCTCCGTAGATGCTAGCTGTAATCGCGCTCATGTTAGAAAATCGGAAGTCTTGTGCCAACCCCAAACCCACCACACCCGTCTGGTCCACATCTGCAAACGGTTGGCTCGAACTAGAATAGAGCGGTTCATCAAGCGGAATGGAAGAAACTGTGTTTTTCCCAGTGACTGGATGGAGGCGACCGTCAGCTCGTCGAATCCAAATTCCGTCAGATTCCGCAATATACAGATCATCTACTAGGGTGATCGCCAGTCCGCGAATTTCAGACAACGGCATTTCGGTAGCTATGGGCGGTGAACCAAAGTCGTTGGCTGGTTCGGAAGGACAACCATCGAGGCGATCAGCAACCATCGAGACGAGTTGCGTGGCCAGATGTAATCGGTATATCACATTCTCATCCGCTATTTAGATCACATCCTCAAGTGCACTATAGACAAGTGAGGTAGGCGACCGAAGTGTCACCTGATCGGCTGGCACCGACTGTTCACAAATTAGCGTCAACTGAGACGATTTGCTTGCTTTTCCAATAGCTTGACGAATAACAGCACGTTTCGGGTCGGTATTGGACTTCAGGGACATGCGCCAGATGATACCGCCATCGTCAAAAAATAACTCCGTTTGTGTTGCCGCTAGTCCTTGGGGTCATTGCAATGAATGTTTCGCGCAATGAACGCCAATCATAGCATGATTAATGTATTGTTTCGTGCAATCCACGCTAACTAACTGCTGAGGATGCGTCGAGTCTGCGAACCACCAGATGGTTCGGCTTTCGGTACGATACAGAAACAAGCCAGCTTGGACTTCGTACGAATTAACTGGCAGGTCGAAGATCGACGGACCGAGCAGAAAGTTTGGATGTGGGGCCAGGTGATACTGCGGTGCAGCACGACTAGAAGTTCAGGCAATCAATTCGCCCAGGTTGGGACGTAGAAATTTCGATTTGGATGCGTTCCGTGCCAACCGAATGCGCCGATCACGGGACCGAAAAGCGGTTTGGGCTCCGGTGTCAAAGGATTCGGAAGAGGCCGCGTATGTGGCTTGTCTAATTTTGATGGACTTGATGATAATAATAATAATGATGGTATATTTCTCAACCTAGTTGTGAGAACCACGCTCAGGTAAGCGTGATCAGTACACACATTTTAACGTGAACTACATACCGTACGCATAATTGTCAATTGTACAAGACACCAATTATGGAAATAGAGTAATAAAACGGACAAAATAATAAAGGAAAACTTTAGTTTATGAAGAGGCAGATGGCTTACTTGCTTCTGAAACAATAGTTCTCAAGATTTTCAATATTCGATAAAAAAATGTTAAGTTGTTACATCAATTGTTGCTTCACAAAGCTAACGTTGGCCTTATGTTCAAGGTCATGCCAAAAAAGAGATTTTCCGGGATGGAGAAAATGAATAATCGAAGAATTTCGCCATCAGTTGATGTGGATGGCCTCGGAAAAATATATAGAAACTTTTGGGAAGATAGGTGGGTACCAATTTTTCCGCAGAAATGGACGATCTTCTGGACTGAACTCCGTCATTTCCTCAAATCGAGGGAATTTCACGAATCGCCCAACCAGTACAAGATTCTGATCTTCCGGACGTTGTGGAATGTTTCGCGTTAGAATTTAACGTGGGATCAAGAATGGAAGGCAAAATTACGTGTCCAACAGATGCAACCAACGCAGATAAGCTCCGTCTGCGACCAATAAGTTGCCCACCGTATCCGAGACCGGACTGACCGGTTGCAACACACTTGTTCCATATGAACCTTGACCGGAATCACATTGTGGACACGTATCGATTGCACGCCGTCGTCCTTCACCTAACTGCCCGAGAATGGGAATCACATGCCGGCCGATGTGCTTGAGAAATAAATGTAACCCGTCGCCACGACACACAATCCCGTGATTTACTGCGTAGAAGTGAACCAAGTCCAAGCTCCAGTTGACCAGCTCGGAGCTAGATAGCTCGTGTCCCGCAAGCTGCACGATCTGATGTTCCCACACCACCTGAGCGCAACCCTCGTAGACCTAACCTGCGGATACTTTGGCATTCACCGATCCGTACACGGTTCGATTGTATCCATCGTTTGTTTTGTTTTGTTCCACATAAACGTTTGTCTCAGTCCTGGCTCCGGTTCCAGATGTCGCGTATGCCTGAGTCCGGCCACATCAAGAATCAGGCGTATTTCTCATAGGCGTTCGGGTACAGCTCGTTGATGCGATAGTAAGCGTACCCTAACCAACGACTGATAGCCAGCCGTCCGATCCGTTGCATGCGCAACAGTTTCTATATTGTTACACAAGTAACTACTGCGTAAATGTGCAATTTGAAATTTCTCATATAATTGTTATCGGTGATACCATAATTCTATATAACCTGGTCAGATTCCACTTACGTCCTTGTCTACCCGAAAACATGATTATGTTTACGAAGCATGGTAACCAAAAACACTCGTCATACAAAATCTGCTGGTGTCAAATCCACAATATCAAGCTCTGAAATAGATGTTGATCATCCTAAAAGCAAGCGTTCTGGGTCCGTAACTCACGTAGGCTCTCTCAAGTTTACTGCCGGTTACTGGTGGTTCCCACCTCTCAGAATGAAAACTGTTCTGTTCCTGTGGACAGCGTATTGGCGAATTTATTTGTCAAGGTAACTAAGCTGGAAGCAGAGCTCGCCCAATTACAGGCAAGCCATACTGCACTTGATTTCCTAAAAGAGAATCTTGTCCCTTTATCTTACATTTTCAAGGTGCCCGGAAGTCTCAAGCGCAAGCATGTTCATTAACGCAACGGTAACAGAAAACACGAAACGGATGCGTTCTTCAAACAGCACCATTGTATTCAATGTGCCAGATGAGCTGCACCTAGAAAGCATTTAAAAACGCTCCCGAAGGTTATTAAATTAGACCCAACACCATATACCTGCAGCTGTTTTCGTAGGATGGCACAAAAGTTCTGCAGCCCGCTATTATTCAAATTTCATATCGAGGCGGTTGCGAAACAGTTATTAAGTCTAAAACCTCGCTTAACTTTTTTAAAATTCATGGAGAACAGATAGCCTCTCGAAAGCGAATGTTTTCCACCCTCACTGTGCAGGGCCTTTGTCTCTAATCATGTGGTCCACGACGCACCGAATCAGGGCACAACGATATCCAATCATAATAGACTGGGTCCATAAGACCGCGCAGTTTCGCTTTCTGCAACACTCCCGATTGCACCAGCCATCCTATCTACAATGCTAACGCCATCAGAGAAAACAAATTCGCTGACCTGATCGATCTAACAGTAGACCGAGACAGTTCGAACAGCGTGCCGGGCGTTGGGGATACTCGGGTCGAGGAATCAACCAGCAGAGGTGGGTACACAAATGACTGTGCCCATACAGAAATCAACGGAGCCTCCAGACCACAACCTATCTGAGCGGAAACTGGCTCAAATAAGACAGGACACCGGCATTCTATTAATCCAAGACATGTCGGTGTCTCAACTTTGAACCAGTTTCGTAGGAAACCACTAACCGACCACCAATGTGGTATCCGTGATAACATACCCTCTTCAAATCACTACCCCACGAGTAGCCAAAGGTTTCCTCCTGTGGATCATAAAGGACTAAACAGGCAAGGAAACGCAAACCCGTATCCGGCGAATAAGAAGACGCATCTCTTACCAACCCTCAATTCTAGGATTCTGCCCAGTTATAGTAGCCTCTCGCGTGACGCACCTATTCATGTAAGGCTAAACCGTGGCTCCCTGAAGTTGTTTACCCTATGTTGAACGCCCCTTTCAATATGGATAGCCCCTACACTTCGAATGCTCAGCTAAACGCAACCCGCGACCTCTTCGTTGACAACGATCAGGCGGGCATGACAAATTCACCCCAGCCCTACCCTTTTCTAGCGGGGCACACAATTTCCAAACCTCCCCTACTAACTCCGTCCTCCAATGTTCCATTACCCAACCATACCTTATTTGCACTTTTCCAACATTTCCTGTCTTGGGCTCAAACGCAGGTGACACCCGATCATTCTCTAATGAGCTCACTATAAGAACATCAGACCAAGCGATGTCACCAGAGTCTTTAAATCACGAAGATATTTCGGTTTTGGACATTTTTGAATGCCTAAAATGATGCCAAACAAAAATACACTAAGTTTATTGCTTTTCAAATCACGTTCGTTATTTAATAAGATGTATATCTTTAGATCTTTTATCTTATAAAACCCTTATATTATTTTAATCTCTGAAGCTTGGCGCACCCCTGAGACTCCTGAGACACAACTAAACTTCATAGGTTATCGCATGTTCCACAGAAATCTTGGTGTAGGACGAGGTGGGGGATGTATATTCCACCTGAGAGAGCAATATTATGCAACCATACTTGATGAGCCATGTTTTGGTATGATAGATGACTCCTTATAGCTGTTAGTGTCTACCGGATCCTGTGAGTTACTCTTAGGATGTATCTACTGACCACCTAGCGCCAACCAGGGCAAACCTTATCAATAGACTGAGCTACGCATCAACCTTACCTTCACGGTAAAAATAATTGGCGGAGACTTCAACCTGCCCAATATCTCCCGGAACTCTTTCACTGCCCCCTGCAAATCAAACTGAATTCCTTGCATAGGTCCAAATAAACAGATGGCGCCATCATGTTTTGGCGCCTACTAGACAAAACAACACCTCAGACCTCATCTTTAGCACAGGCATCTCTTATGCTACTGTACCCGTCTTGAACAAATTTCCAAGAAGTGAGCATAACATAGTCAACTTCATGTTTGACCTAAAAGCTGTTAAAGGGTCGTCGGTCATACACTACTGCCAAACTAAATTCGCCGACTGTAACGTTTTCACCACATTGCTGAGATCTCTGGAATGGAACACATTTTTCCTACCTCTGATTCTAGTATTGCAACCGAGGCATTTACTGAAAACTTCGGATCTTGTATGAACATCTTGGCCCCACGAAGATCAAAACACCGTAACGTGTACGGTAACGGCATAAGTCTCACTCCAAAGGAGAAAGGTGAGCTCAAAAGTCTTAAAAAACGGTACTGGAAAACACGCGACTCCTCTCTCATCATGCAAATGGATAAAGTGTTAAATGCTATCGAATATAGAACCAAAATACTCCACATAAGTGAAAAAACCTGCGCTGAACAGCACAGGTAAGATCTCGCGGTTGATGAGACGCAGGACTAATGAGAGAGACCCTGCCATCTCAGTAATGACACCACAGAACAAAACCGTTGTGGATGATCCTGTAGCAATCTCTGAGGCCTCTAATTCATATTTTGCTGCTTCCTTCAGCATTGAAGGACACATACTGCCCCCACCTCCTCCTGTAAGTACAAGTACGTTCCTAAGCTAAATGCCTGTTGATGCGGGGATCATACGCTTTCAGTTAGCTAATATAAAACCTTCTCACCTGCCTGGTCCTGATAGCATTCACCCCGTTGTTCCTAAATACGGAGAAAGGAAGACATCCCTCCACTTCTGTTTAATATTTACACACTTTTTCCAACACCAGGTTCCCTCCCTCTTCGGTGGGAAACCTCTACAATTGAGCCCCGCTATAAAAGTGGCTCGCGACATGACGTCAACAACTGTCGTCCCATTAACTACACTTCAGTTTGTTCTAAGGTGTTGGAAAGGATAATAAAATGCCGCATGGTTGAACTTCTATCATCACGAAACCTTACGGGTTTCTCAACAAGCGTTCTTGCATGACGTCAGCTAGAATTTCTTAACCATGTGACAGAATCTACTGACGCCTGCGAGGCTATTATTGTTGTACTGTTGGACATGGCGAAGGCTTTTGATCGTGTGCCTCATCAGCGTCTTCTGCTCGAAATAGCATTCTTTGTTATACGGGAGCCATTGCTTGGCTGGTTTTGCTCGTGCGGTTGGCGGCATCCGATTCGGAATAGCCTGTCACAGTGAACGGAGCCAAAGAACGCCTGCGCTCATCCATCACTGCAATTTGCTTGCGCTGCGCCAATTGCAGTTCCACCAACACACCACGTACTTATTGTAAACCCGAAGGAATAAGACTGGGAGGTGTGCCAGTGGCGCCTTTGTGTCCAGCCGGCCAATGCTGGTTAGCCACTTGATTGGCTAATAAGGAAAGGAAACCCCTATCACTCGGAAACTAAACAGAGAGAGGCTGCAATGACGAGATCTACACTGAGAAGAAAGATTTTTGANTCGGACGCCCGCCCGAACCGTATTCCTCCAGGCCGTCCGGTTCAACGCCAAATCTTCCCAACATCTAAAATCAGTGTTACAACGTGAGACT
The DNA here is from genome assembly GCA_008508345.1 of Paragonimus westermani. Lineage (NCBI taxonomy): Eukaryota > Metazoa > Platyhelminthes > Trematoda > Plagiorchiida > Troglotrematidae > Paragonimus > Paragonimus westermani. Next base: position 21,528 of record QNGE01003144.1, read on the forward strand.
TACCTGCACAACATCCTGGTATCTCCGCATTTGACCACCGGGATTTCGCTTACCCGACTTCACTTGTCCGTACAGTAACTGCTTCGGGATATGGTCATCGCCCATTTGACGGACGTGACCGAGCCAACGCAGCTGGTTCAGCATCAACATGGCTTCCATCCCGTCCATGTCCGCTAGCCGCAGTACCTCAGTGTTCGGAATCATGTCCGATCACCGAATACCCACAATGCGCCTCGGACACTGAACATGGAAGCGGTTCAAATAGCTCACGTTCCGCTGATACAATGTCCACGTCTCACTGCAGTATAGACAACACCACTGAGCGGTAGACACACCATTTCGTGGCCATCTTCAGGCTGTGATTCTTCCAGACACGCCTTTCAAGACGTCCTGACTGGTCGCACACAAACAGTGAAAATAGGTGACAATAGCTCAACGCCCATACCAGTCACTAGCGGGGTAATACAAGGAATTGTTCTGAGACCGTTACTCTTTCTCATATAGATATACAATATATGTTATCAAGCATGGCAAACTATTCCTATTCGATGATGATATCAAACTTGTTTACAGCTTTCCTCCTGGCAATCCAAATCCGTGTTCAGAAAATATACGGAAGGTCCTCATGTCATTAGAGACTTGGTGTCAAACTTAGCTGATGAAATTTCCAGCCAATAAATCCACTATCGTTGTGCATGGTTTTTACTTACCAGAGGGCTCTATAAGGCTGGACGGTCACGGCATATCAACCGCCGGCTCAGTACGTGACCTAGGTTTACGCTACTCAAAATCATTCAACTTCGCAGAAAATATCTTTCCTATTTGCTAAAACCAGACGGACGATGGGTTACAATAAACACTCATTCTTCCTAACTGCTGCACGATTACACCCTTAAAAACTACATGTACGCCCCCAGTTTGAGTACTGCAAGTTCATACATAGCCACCGGCGCAAGTCTGATAGACCAGCTCTGGAAAGCCTCCAAAATACACTCACGAAAAGTTTATTGGATTATCCATCTTCTCTCAGCTGCACAAAACTGCCAGACGCTTGCAGTTGATCTTCTTCGGTTATGGCGACTCAAGCTTAGCCTTGCGCTTAGGCATAATTTGGTCTATGGCAACAAATTCACCGTCAGCTTCGCGGATTGCCTACAACACAGGTCGAAGTACAACATCAGAATCAAGGACTTCAACTTGTCGGCTCTTAAATCCCGGAGAAAATTTCGTTCAGAATTTTTCCTAGTAAAATATTCCTACATTTGGAACAAACTCCTGTATGAAATCAGAGCCGGTAAGAATATACACCGATCCAGTCGAAACTTAGAAACTTTCCTAACAATGACGAACGTTATGTTTATTTTCAAGCTGTACTTGAGAACGGACCTAATGACATCTGACGAAAAACCTTGTGTTGCGTGATGTTACCTTACGCAACCCTAGAACCGATCAAAACTACCGATTTCAGGATAGATGTACTTTTAGACTTGTCAACACGTATAGGTGTCAATATTCATGCCCGTTAGTAACAACCCAATCATCCTGGTACGCCCTTATCCCATACTTATTGATAGCTTGTGTATCTGTGTTGTAAACCACAATGCAAAAGCTGAGCATGCTAAAATCACTTGGAAAACAGAAGAGAAAAGCTCACCCTGTTCGTCTCATGACTGCATAATAACCTTCAGTCGCAACGCATCTTTTTTTCTCTGAAACACCACCCGAAAACCTCTCGGTATGATCGAACATTGTTTTCATTCTATATACCGGCCGTACAGAGAAAATTGACATTTAAATCCGGCAGTAATCGCATACCAGGGAAAGCTTATAACGGATATCTTCTCGCGTTATTTGACAACGGATGTTCGCATATTTTATATATTTCATCAAGTAACACAATACTACTAACGTCAAATAAAAAGTTATGCCAAAATATCACGTTCCATTGCTCGTCAAAGCTCACAGTCAGTTTCAAGCTCTCTCGTTTACCGCGTGATTCCGCTCTCCATTCCTGGTTTCACTGAAATGTCCCGTGCTAGAAATCATACCACCCCGCCCGGACAATGAAAACTCCACAATGGTTGGGCACATCGCTAACCCCTCGAAATTCTTTGGAATTTGAGCGAAAAATGGCGTCCGGTTGACAGGTTCATCAGTCCCCGAGGAAATATGTGCTTCTCCACCTCGCCCCCCCTATGAAAAATTTTCTGCACATTTTCCCGGGACTATCTACATGGAATATTGATCAAATTCTTCGCTAACACATCCACTCCATCCTCCAAACACCTCTTTTTCGGCACGACTTTGAGAATTTGGCTAGTGATCACCCGGTTGAGTCCCAAGTGATGTACCAGATGAACTATTTTATTAAATTGTGTAGTTCCCGGGTACTATCGTCTCAGAAGTATGTATCTCAAAGTTCTCCTTCTAAAATTGAATTTTCCTATCATATAATGTCTGTTTCGTTGCTTTATTCACACAGCTGACTCACTGTACAATTTACAAATTTGGTGTTCAAATGTATATATGCTTAAAACTCTGTACGTTGCTCACGCTCTCCTCGGCGTGTTTCTCAAAAGTGCGTAGAGAAATATACCATTATCATTATTGTTATTACGCATCTAGGTCGCCGTTGATCGTGCTGACTTTTGGTCAGATGGTTATAGTCCCCCTCTAAACGACAGCGTGTGTCCAAATATGCTGGTTGAAAGAATCTCTGGGATGCTATTTGTGTTATATAGCGTATAGGTTGCAACAGATATCGCAGAAGTTGACCTGAAGAAAGACATGTGGATTTGGCCTTTGTCTAGTTTACCATTCATCTGTCACCACTAGATGATCATTAAGAGGGAATTTGAAACTCGGAAAGATAAAGAGAGCCCACCTCTTCATTGACAGATATGTAGTTTTAACGTTTTGTGGGGTCTATGTAAGATCACTAGCTGATTATGCCAGTCGATTCTTGTCTCAACCAACAAAATGAAGGTGGCTTGATTTCGTTCCTGTCTGGCTACCAGTCGTACCTGAGTAGGTGTGCACCACACAGTGGAGCCGTGCCGACCACGGTCTGGCCAGACAGACAACCACCCAAAAAATTTTCAAGACCAATCTCTGCTGGATTGTGCGATACAGGCATCAGCTACAGACATATCTTGTGGCAAGTTTCAGGCTTTCTCATCTCGCTTATACATTTTAGCAAAACGATTGAAATTCCTACATATAACGTAACCGCCGAGCATGCGATTGACTATGTACGCAAAGAGAGAGAACCTTCGTAGTTTCTGCGCGAACCACACCGATATAAGAACGCTCACTGGTCACCACTGAATTCTAACGAACGTGAAAAGGAGAATGTGCGGAACGGGAGAACGTATTTTGCACAGAATGTGAGCAACTGAGGTTTATTTCCAATCACTTGTCTAGGTCCACTGTGTCTTTTGTTTTCACTGTCAGGAGCAATCCGATATGAAAATACAGTACCAGCGGAGTCGTTTTTCATCATTCTACGCATCGTATTGCCTCATTTTGGTCTCCGGTCCTTTAAAGCCACCGTCTGATGAAACGATGGATGTTTCCTTTCAGATCTAAGGGAACGTTGTGCTCGTCACGTATCGTACCCACTAAAAGTGGATAATATGAATGATGGTCTTAGGCAACGTCTCCACACAACCGAATGCCTATCAAACGAGCCTCGATATTGATGTCCATCCAGGTCGCTCCATTGCTGACTTAATTTCCGATAACAAAAGCGCTGACTATGCAAGCACCCGGCCACCTCTCATCCACGGTGTATTTCTTATGACACACGGGTCCAAAAAAGTGGTGTGAATGGGATATTATCATCCAGTCGTCGGTTTTAAGTATTCTGTTGAGTGTAGCTTCGCAAAACATTTTTAACACCCGTCGGTCGGCCGATAGGAGTTCGCTACGAGTGGGAATGTAGATTGGCTTTCCCGTGAATGAAGCATCTGCAGAGGGGACTGAGGAGGCGGAAGATAAATACGGCCAAATGTTGCTCCGTATCGCCTTTGTACGCATCAGGCGGTTGTCAGTTAGCCTAATCGTTTCTTGCAAATGCAGCGGGTGAATGCCTAAGCGATGCATTCTACCATTTACATGGTGCTCAACGTCATCATTGGACGACTCAGACGTTCATGATACTGATGGAAAAAGAATCGACGCGACGTTTCCTCAGAAGGTGACTATCTTCTTAAGTGGTATCTTACTAACCCGTTTCGGAGTTGATCAACATCCGCGCGTATTCTGGTGCTGAGATAACGTGAAAGCAGTTAATGTGGCGCACCTGTTGACTACGTTTAGTTGTTTCATACGGGAGAACGAGAACAATTTGTTGACAATTCTTGGAGGGGGTGCGCCCTACGAAACACCACTCATAGACGGTGATGCGTTTGTGTCTAACGGTAATCGGGGGAAAAGAGTAAACTCACTTGTTTCTCTTGTATTCTGGCCACGTGGCGTAGATGGCCTTCGTAGGGGTGAAGTTCGATTCACGTTCTGCCCTGTCTTCAAACTCTCCGGCTTCATGATAGGCTCCCTTGACGGTAATAGAACGGCATGAAAGAACCTATCAGTGTTTTTCAAAGTGCCAATTTCAGGTAATCGAAACTTCTCCACAGGTGACAGTATGTGGGGTAATAAAAATGTCAGTCTCCTATTGCTGTTGGCCAAGGAGCAGTCGCATCCCTCAACAGCCAACTGTAGCAACTTGTGTTCAAAACTCAACGACAGTCTTATCGAAGAGGTCCCGCGTTAGATCTAGCAGTGCTGGGGTTCAGCAAACTGTCTGAGGCAGCGAGCGTTTACGGCTGGTATGGGTGTAAAATGTCCACACAAAAATGCATGCAGTGCTATTAGTACAAGTTCTGCCACTTCAAACGCACTAACCTCAACGAACGCCAGTGCAGGCAGCTAGCCTCTTAGTCTCTCAACTTTATCTACATGAGCTGCAGGTTTGACGAAAGTCAAGGCACCGCTCCGCCGTTGACTGGTCACATACACCGCGACAAGGGGAGTGACGCAGCAAACCTGCGATAGCAAATGGGGGCTCTTCTCAGCTATGTATCTCTTTCCCTTTTTTCCATGGGGAGTAGGATGGAGGAGTACCAACGGACTCTGTCCGGAATGAAGTTGGAACTACAGTCTCTAAGTGAGTGCGGAGCACTCACCCTCCCTGGTGTTGTAATCGCCAAGAAGGCAGTTGTACTTTCAACTACACATATAGAGGAGGCGGCAATAAAAATGAAGGATAGAGCTCTCAGAGAAAGGACAATTATTTTATGAAGCCGCTTCCCCACAACATCTCCAGTCGAGCTAGCTAAATTAGTCTTAATGTCTCCATTCTCCCCGGACGTCATGAACCTGATAACAATGATCAGGTTGCGCGCCAAGACAACCAAGAAGTCACTTAGCATTTTGGTAACCTTGTCAACCGTGCTTAGCCCTGAGACCATGGCGGGACAAACAGTAACTTTGAAGTCCGTCAACACTCATTTGAAAGGCGTGTCTTTCGATCTCCCTCGGCAAGAGAGAGTGAGACGCGAGCAGTGGACTAAGGTTGTCGTTCCTGCTCCTGAATGATTCCCTAAGACCCCCGTGCCTGTCGTAGAAATCGGAGACACTGTCTGTATGGTCATTCCAAGCACAGGCACGAGTATCAAAGACACTGAAACCGCACGAAAACCGTCTTCAGAGTTTCTTACCGCAAAACTCACCAGACGGCCCTGCAAAATTTCTTCCTCCCAAGACTTCAGAACTGAAGTAACCTGCGAAGGCCTTCGACTCAGAAAACTTTAATGGCCATCCCAACAGGTATTTCTATCAGTAGTCCCATAACACCGCGCACACAGCCGTCTTTCAAACTCCGCACCAGCAGACGAAGAAATCAAATTTTCCGTGGGTGAAAAATTCCAAACACGCTCTCAAGAAGCGGAACTTAGTTTGAGCGCAGAGGTCGCAAGTTGCGACACCAAGAATGCTGGTGAAGTGTCCTGTAAGGCTGCTGACGTACGCACAGGCGGTGATGTTACGCCTAGATGAGGGCCGTCAGAACAACTCAGAAGAACAGACTTAGTCCAACCCCACCACCCTCTTCAATTCTAGGCCTTCTTTCCCAGGCTCTTCCTCACACTCTCCCTTCCATTTTCTCCCGAAGTCCAACGAGTAAGTAGCTTTCAAATACATGTATACGAACCGTATGAGTCTGTCCAATAAATTACCGGAAATCAGACAGTTAATTCATGACATCCAACTCCACATGTTCACTTTCACAGAGACCTGGCTTGCACGTGACATCAATGACAATGAACTGAGTGTTCCTGGGTATTCAGTTTACCGGGTTGACTTGGCCCGAGGGAGAATGGGGGGTTCTGCGATTTTCCTCCAGCAGTATCTCTCGACACTCACGGTTATCGGTGGCCTTCAGTCCTCTGATAAATATGACGCTATGTGGCTCCGACTAGTACTGCATGGCCAAGACTCACTCAGACAGCGAAACCATTCTGGAAGGCTTGGAAGACTTCCTAGGACTACAACGTTTCACTCACCTGCTAATTATGGGTGACTTTAATGCACCCAAGATAAACTGGGCATCAGTTCCTCACCAGGTCTATGAAATGCGGATTCTCGACATTCTGATCGGTGGTCATACGACGGAAGGCGTGGACGCAGCACATCAAAGCGCCAAGGTGGCACCGTTCTGGTCACATTCCCTCTCTACCCAACCTATTCATCACCACCGAGAGCCATCTGGTAGACAGTGATCATCACACCGTCATTTGGACACAGTGGCCACGCTCTGCTAACCTACGATTTTATCTGTTACTGGTCCACAGTTCGAGAGTTTAATCAGGCTGATTTTAACGGTCTGACTTTTACTCCGTGAACAAGAACTACCTTGCATTTCAAGGCGCGCAAACCGTGCACTTTCTGTTTTCGGCCACCACTTCCTCGCAGAATACATCGTATTCTCGATGGCCGTCCTCACTTATTCATGAAGCATAAACTTACGGGAAGCTTGGGGATCTAATTGCACTCCACATTGTTTGTAATAGGTGTAGACGAGAAATCCGTGAACACACCAAACTCGTACAAGAGAGGATCTCACTCAGAGTCCGCGGGAAGGAAAACTTCTTAATCCAGCACGCGGCGACCAGGAGAGATGAAAACTTCAGCTCTTTTTTTTACGAATTCCAGACGGAGAGACTCTGTCTGACTCCCTGGTTGTGACCGGGTTATTCAGGAAGCATTATCCGGCAGTTTACACCGTCGCACCACCGAGCTGGCATCCCATCCTACCGCTGCAGAACTTCTGGCAACCGCTCGTTACCGCTGCATTTTCTCTGCTAGATGCTGAAGACCTTTCACTCAAGGTTAGTCCGTACAGTGCAATGGGTCCTGACATGATCCATCCCAGAATACTCAAGGAAACAGCTGTTAGTCTGGCTGAACCCTTCATAAGCTGTTCAAGCAGACATTTCAGATTGGAGTTCTCCCTACTGCGTGGAAAGAGGAAACGGACATACCAATATTTACAGTGGTGGACCGGCACTCTCCGGCTAGCTATCGGCTAATTAGCCTTACTGGTATTCCGTGCAAGATAATGGGGCGCCAAATAAAGCGTGCCATCCTCAATCACTTCTGTTCATTTCACCTTCTCTCTCCTACCCAGCATGGCTTCCTTTCTAATCGGTCATGCATAACAGACATGCTTGATTTCACGGATACTCTGACAAAGGCCAAAGTCGATGGCTTCGTCTCAGATGTTATCATTTTTGATTTCGCCAAGGATTTTGACCGTGTCCTGCACGACCCCTGAAACACAAACTGGAAGTCTATGGTATTCAAAGGGAGGTTATTCACCAGATTGCCTCTTTTCTTGATAATAAAACTTTTGGAACTGAGACCAGATCAAACCTTCCGTGTGCCTCTTTCATTTCTGCGAGAGTTCCCCAAGGATCGGTGCTAGTATGGTGGATTGTCAAACCGGAGGTGCGGGTGCTCCAGCTTTCGGCGGAATACATCGACAGTGCAGCGATGTACGTCTGAAAGCCCACAGCGAGCGGCTTGGGGACAGCATGAGCGATCAGATGAGCCATCGCTCAACGAGATCAGCCCGCCGGACGCGGAATGGCAGGTGAAAAATCCTGACAGGAGGCGTCGGACGTGTGGGCAAAAATCAGTGTTGTTGTGATCCGGTGTAATGCCTCATAAACACGAGCGCGCGCGGAGCGTTTAACCAGTCTGTTGGACAATAAAGATCGTGTTTTATTGGACGCCTTTTTCGCTACACCAGGTCCTCTTCTATTCCTAATTTACATCAACGACCTTCCGAACAATATTCTTAGCAACGCCCTCCTATGTATCAACGACCTGAAAATCTGGAATGCCACTGATCACAGTGCACTGCAGATTGATGTTCACGCGAATAAGCTCTGGTCGGACGATTGGAGTCTTCCGTTAAATGACAATAAGTGTACTCACACGTCACTCGGTGGAGATTCTAACAATGCCTTTATGGTTCATATTGCGTTTAGCACAGACATGAACCTTGACCCGAAGGAATATCTGGTTGTCGCCTAACTTATCCCTCACGTGTCGCCATGAAATGGCGGCAAAAAATGGATTTTCTTCTCATAGGATGCTCACGCGCACTTTCCCCCACATAGAAGAGAAAGCGTTTCAAACGCCTTACGTGGTTTATATGAGACCACTCCTCGAATATACGAATCAGTTCGTGCACACCGGTCTGAAGAAGGAAGTTAGCTGTTGAGCGTGTCCAGCACGCGGCTTCCAAGTTGGTCGCGGGTCTGTTAAATGTCACGTACGACTCTCGAGTTGAACTTCTTGATCTGTATCCGCCTGAATTTCGACAACTCCGCCGTGATCTTATTCTCACACACTTCCTCTTTAGAGTAAGTCTCGTAGAACACTTCTTCACTGTAGTGAGTGACGACAGCCAGCGAGGACGTTTGAGGAAGCTTTTTAAGCTTCATTACTGGAACTTCCTTGGGCAGCAGTTCTTTTCTTACAGGGTTATTTACCATTGGAACAGCCTTCCATCTGAGGTCGTCAGCAGCGCTTCTAGGGACTGTTATAAAACTCTGCTTGATTCTCATTTTCCGAAAATTTCATTTTGTAAATAACCTTACCTTTTGCTTGGTACTTACCTTACTTCCCATAAGCGGTGCTATACTGTTCTCAATGACTGCTCTACAGATCAACGGGAGAACCCCTGTACTGCAGAAAAGACGTCGACTGGACCCTGGAAATTTAGGTCCCCATTTCGAACCCCTGTATAAATCGTCGAAATCGCTGATACATTTATAATTTCAACCTCGCATTATGCGTTCTCTGCCAACTGAGTTTCTAGTGTTAGCGACTTATCATATGACATTAGTGAGTGCAGATTATAAAGAATGGAATTCTTTACTGTGGTGTGTGCACGAGGGGAACCGTGACAAACTCGTCATCATCAGTGATGCGAACATATTAACGTATGATGGAGGACACCGACATCAACTCAACGGTGGTAGATACGGCCGAGAAGCGATAAATACACAGGTCGATTGAAGGAAATCATGGATGCGGAAATCACGCATGTAAACGACGTGTCTACAGAAAATAACGTCGTTCTGCTTTTGGTAGATACGGTACGGTTATTCTTGGACGCGCACGAAATGTGACACCTGAAGCGCACGCTTCCATTTGATTGGGTTAAGTAGATTGGGGTCATCTGTCAACACACCTCTGCAATGTACGCGGGTAAGCAGAGTGTTCAAATACTCCTCTGTGCAACTGGGTAGCCGGCCTCTCGCTTCCGTTTACCATACGTGGGAGGCTATTCATGTAACGTCTGAAAAAGATGCCCCTAAATAGCGCAGCGGTCCAAACCTCCGCACATCATCGCACACGTGTGTGAAGCATTGTATCTTATGAGCCAGCTGGTCGTTCTCATATATATTACCAGTGTGCTCGACAGATCTAAAATATTTTAGTTAGGCACGTTCAAAATCATTGCATGACATAATGGGGTGTAATAATACAGGTTGATTAATTTCCAATAAACGGGTTTTTGGACGAGTAAACTTGCAACAACAGGGCCCGACTATAATAAAAAACCCAAATCTCGTTGGATACGAAACGCTCGAAATTGGTAAACGCTATGTTTGCGGAGAAGTCTTTGGTTTTCGTGAAACCAACGCCTTCATTTTGTTGTGAACAGTACGTTGCATGCCGCTAGACGGCTACAAGCCCGAACGTTTCTCCGAGAATTACCAAACGTGGAATCGCCGTTCCATGGCACAAAGGAAAACAAGGTTCATTGAGTGAATTGAGAGATCGGCAGCTATATCCAACGACAGTTGATGTAACAAGGTGTTGTCGATGCGATGCTCCGGCTGACGTCTTCCTGGGAATGACGAGTCATTGTGCATGCTGAGGAACGCTGAGGGGGACGTCATCCGTCGCGAACTGCAATAAACCCCCCATCATACACAGCTATCACAACTATTTAGCCGTTGTGACTTTCTGTTTGCTCGAAGTATCTGCAAGCTGGGTCATCGCAAATAACACACAGCATACCCACATGAAGGGTTAAATGAAGATCGTCCAGCATCATGCGAGCACTGTGAATTTCTATCGTTTCGGACACAAACGACTACAGATATTCATTAGCGGGGTCAGGACGCTCACGACCACAATACGAGTAAAAGACGAATGGCGCGATTTCGAAAGTATGCGCAATGTGACCGAGTATGGGCCGGAACTGTATTCCGGGGAAATCAAACAAAGGTACCCCAACCATATGGAATTGCATTACGATATGATCACCGTTGATAAAACCTTGATGGTTGTAAACGTTCCGCAGATATTTCCACATCCCAATGTGTACAGAGCATCCATTGGTGGGAATAATTTTGCGTACACTATGAGGAGATATGCGCAATTTGCTCAGATCAAGCAGTGAATCGGGAAAAAAGGATTCAAAAAAGGCCGACAGTAATTTCGAGCCAGTAGACGCAACCGATTTGGAGAACATTGTGACCAACTGAATGGCATATGAAATATCAGATATTGCGGGCAAAAGGCTGGCTGCGAGAAAAATAATCGTGAAGAAGAAAAACCTACCACAAGTGATGGGATTTTCAACAACATTTGATCCAGCAAAAGATGAAGCACTGAGAGAAGTAGATCCGTAATCTGGGACATATATCGGTTCGTGGGTTGACATTATGCAGTGACCACCGATCGCGGGCCATTTTCCGACTTAGCCTTCACATCAATCCTCAGTGCGCTAAGCTGAAATGGAACCCGCACAACAGCTTACCACCCCGCAGTCAACGGGTTGGCTGAGCGTTTTCTTCGGCAATCGAATAGCTCCCCATCGGCTAGCAACAAGCCCTCATGGCACGGGGTTTTGCCACTTGTCTTGTCAGGTAGCCGTAACATGCTGGAGGCAGACCTACATATCACCCGCGCCCAGTTAGTCTGTGGGTGCTCCTTACGTTGACCCGGAGAATTGGTTGCCCCACGCGTAACGGAATCCATCAACTTCGCGGATCACGGCGAGCGGCTGGCCCAGCACATGAGACGACTCCGACCACTCCCACCGGGAGAACAGACGACGCCAACGTACGTACATTATCGTCCGCAAACTTGTTCCCATGTTTAGGTTCGTGTGGTTACTCCCCGAAGATCTTTGTATACGTCACATACCGGACCGGTCCACGTGCTTGCACTCCATGCTAAGACTTTCTTGTTGGAACGCAATGGTAAACGCGGAGATCTTTATCGATACCTGATAGAGAAAACGATTCACGAACAGCAACGTCCTCTTCGGCTAGTACATTACCTAGCGTTTGTACAGCTTCGGTTTCAGTTGCGACTCCGCCTACCTCGACGGATCCGGGTCCCCAGAGAAGACGTGGTCGAAGGTTGCGGAAGCCAGTGTGATTCGCGGATGATGTGGACATTCGCCGTATCTAATTTTGTTGTTTTTGTTGTCGCATTTCCTTACCATTTTAATTTTAGATGGTTTTATCTGCAGCAGACTTTGTCGACAAGACGTTTTCTTCCCAAAAGAAGAGCCTATTCCTGTCAGATGTGATGGGATTAGAAGCCCGGTGAGGTTATCGTCTTCCATTTATGAGCGATGTACATTCTATACACGGAGAGCTAACCGTTCATTCTCTGCATGGAACATTGAGGCCGCGCATCGCTAGACGACGCTGGAAAGCTCGGAGTCTTGCGGGGATCGCTTACGATGGACGCGAACAAGGCTACGGCCCCATTAGGCCGACCACAAAGGGTCTGTTTCAAATTCCATTGCTGCTTACAATTATCACCTGCCCGAATGTGCCCTCCCAACCACTTTCAATTGCTTTCCCTTCTCCATCCACCGGACGTAGACGCCAACTGTGTGGCAGGAGTAAATTGGACCATTCATGCTCGAGTCAAGGGTTCCGGCTAAGTGGAAAGATCCTGCACTGTCGAAGTCAACACTTTGGTTGCCTTCAAGGGCTAGCGACCTGTAACGACCCTATATGTTTATTGCTAACTGTGTTGAAGCTACTATTACCTTTTGTATTCTTTTTGTTCCCAACTATTTTATGCGCTTAAATGTTTGTTTGAACGAGTATGGTTACCGGCACGTCGCCCGCGCGCACGAACGTAAGACTTCGCTTGTCATTTCGCTGTACTAGCGTTTCTTGTTGTTATTCGCTAGCTCTCATGTCGGCAATAGACTCCTTGTCCACTCGTCGCGTTATTCTCAACCGGCATTTTTTGAGCCTTTCTTATCTCTATTCACTTAATCTGATGCATACCTTTCGTCCTAGACACGCACTCTCTCTCCCACGTCTCTTGCGTCTGTTAGTATTTCACCTGCTATATCGCCGTTTCGCTTCATTCAATTCCATTTTGACGACTACTGATAGCACTCCCTTTTATCCTAGTGACATATCTGTAGTCAGAAAACGGTTATTAAGCCTGCTTCAACGAAGCCGAAAGCGTGAATTACAACTATAGCGTTCGCAAAGGCTTTAGCAAGACTGAGAGTGACGACAGACCGCAAACGGCACAACAAAACCTCACTGGTCAGGCACGAAATGAATGAATTTACAAACGCGCGTTCGTTGGAAGTACGGATTAAAACAAACGTGCGCACAATAACGGTAATTGGGAGCATTTGTAAATAAATTTATGTGAACATGATAACATGGTCCAGTAATTTTCTACCACGCGTTTAACAAGCAGGATGAATGTGGTATTCAACAGCCCTTATTCTCAATCGTGTCGCTGGTTGTGTTGCGAACCGTTTGCCAGTAGTTGGCCAACGCCAAGGGGTCGTCCGTGTGTTTGATGAGGTGTGCTGGCTCAAAGAACGGTACTCGCCATTGCGTGTGTCCAGCGAGCAGCTACCAAAATGGTCACTGACTCGCAGCATATTGGCTACAGTTACATGGTCGGGGCACATGGACGTAGTAAAACATATAAGCCATACAACGTCAGGTACAATGTAGCGGGTATTATCTGATGCTTCTTTCATACTGCCCAAACTTCGGGCTATACCCTGGTGCATTCTTAAAATTTCGTAACTTTTATGAAACTGAGAAATGCTTCCGTAATAAGCCCGACCATATTTGACTTTTTAGAGGACACCTTACGAAATGTTACAGACATCAATCATTGACGTAGTTCACTTCGAACCGTCTCGAACAATACTCAAGATCCTTGGATAAACGCATTGGGCGCTCAGAAAAACGGTACTATGGATTTTGTGATGTAACCCTATGTCCTAAGAACCACTCAGGACCATGTGCAATAATCCTACGGGTCTGGTCTTGAAATTCTTGGTCATTAACTACCTGAGTTTTCTTTAGTGCAACAGTTCTTCACCTCACTAGGCGATAACAGTCGGACCTTCCTCAGGGACCGTTTCTTTTCTAACAAAGTAGTTGCCCTATCAACTGCACACCTAGAGGAGGCGGCAGTAAAAATGAAGGAAAAAGCTCTAAGGGAAAAGAGAGTTGTCTTATGGGGCCGCTTCCCTACAACCTCTTCTCCAACCGAGCTAGCTAAGACAGTCTTAGGAACTTGCTTCTCCCCGGATGCCACAAACATGGTGCTTGCGTGTAAGCTGCGGGCCAAGACAACCAACAAGTCACTTGGCCTTTTGGTAACTTTGCCAGCCATGGTCAGCCCCGAGGTAGTGGTGGGAAAAATAGGCTTTAAAGTCCGCCGACGCCCATCTGAAAGGCGTATCTTTCGACCGCTTCCGGCAAGAGAGAACGAAACGCGAACAGCGGACTAAGACTAAGTCAAATCTTGGCAGATCAGAAGCTACAACTGGAGACTAAAGTCGTAGTTTGTGCTCTCGAAGCAGCCCCTCAGACCCCTATGCCTGTTGTGGAAAGCGGAGGCACCGTCTCTATGGTCGTTCCAACGACCGACGCCCCAGACACAGGCACAAGCATTGAGGATACTCACACCACGCAAAAGCCGTATTCAGAGTTACCCACCCCGAAACCCACCAAACTGCCCAGCAGAAGACTATTCCTTTCAAGAGTTCGGAACGGAAGCAGTCTGCTAAGACCGCCTCCTACAACTCAAAAAGCATCAATTTGGCCCACCCCTATAAATATCTGTTTCAGTAGCCCCATAACACAGCGCCCCTTGTCGTCTTCCAAATCCGCTCCCAGCAAACGAAGAAGTCAAATTTTCCGTGGGTGAAAACTTCCAAACATCCTCCCAAGCAGCGGAATTTGACGGGAGCGCAGAGTTTGCAGTTGGCGGCGCCCAGAATGCTGATCAAACGCCCGGTAGGGTCGCTGACGTACGCACAAGCGGTGATGTCGCGCCCACAGCCTCGAAGGAGGGCCATCAGAACAACTCGGAAGAACAGACCGAGTCAAGCCCCACCACCATCCTCAATTCTAGGCCTTCTTTCCCAGGCTCTTCCTCACACCATCTTTTCAATTTTCTCGCGAAATCCAGCGAGGAAGTAGCTTTCAGATGCATGTACACGAACTGTCTGAGTCTGTTTAATAAATTACCGGAAATCAGACAGTTGATTCATGACACCCAACCCCACATGCTCGCCTTCACGGAGATCTGGCTTACGGGTGATATCAGTGACAGTGAACTGAGTGTACCTGGGTATTCAGTTTACCGGGCTGACTCTGCCGGAGGGAGAATGGGGGTTTCTGCGATTTTCCTTCAGCAGTGTCTCCCGACACCCAGGGTTATTGGTGGCTTCCAGTCCTCTGATAAATGTGACGCTCTGTGGCTTCGACTACCACTGCGTGGCCAAGACTCACTTCTAATGAGGGTTATTTATCGTTCTTCATCAGACGTCTCCGACGACAACACCCTTCTGGTAAGCCTGGAAAACTTCCTAGGCCTACAACGCTTTACTTATTTGCTTATTTTGGGTGACTTTAATACACCCAAGATAAATTGGGCATCAATTTCTCACCAGGACTGTGAAAGCGGATTCTCAACTTCCTTATCGACGCTGATACGTCGGAAGGCGTGGCCACAGCACGTCACCGCCCCGACGCGGCACCGTTTTTGTCAGATTCCCTCTCTGCTCGACTTAGTTATCACTAATGAGAGCCACCTGGTAGACAGAGTGATCATCAAGCCGCCACTTGGACACAGTGACCACTCTCTGTTAGCCCTCGATCTTATCTGTTACTGGTTACAACCAGCAAAAAGGTCCACAGTTCGGCCTGAGAACCTACCTAGGTTGACTTGGAATCCGTAGACCAGAACTACCACACGTTTCATAGCGCAATTCAGAAAACAGACGACTTATTTATTCCGCGCAAACTGTGCATTTTCTCTTATCGACCACCCCTTCTACTCAGGATACGTCGTCTTCTCGACAACCGTTCTCAATTATTCGCGAAGCATAAGCTTACAGGAAAATCAAAGGACCTAAGCGCGTTCCACATTGTCCGAAACAGCCCGCGGGAACAAAAACTTCTTATCTAAGCATATGCGACGACTGAGAAAGAACAAACCTTCATCTCTTTCTTTACGACTGCCCAACGGGGAGACTATCTGACTCGCTAGTTGTGGCCGAGTTATTCAGGGAGTACTACTCGGCAGTCTACAACGTCGCATCCCCGAGCTGGCATCCTGTACTACCTTTGCAGAAGTTCAGGCAACCACTCGTGACCGCTGAGTTTTCTGTGCTAGATGTTGAAGACCTTTCACTCAAGGTTAATCCATACAGTGCAATGGGTCCTGACATGATCCATCCCAGAATACTCAAGGAAGCAGCCGTTAGTCTGGCTGAACCTCTTTATAAGCTGTTCAAGCAAACACTCCAGACCAGCATCCTCCCTAGCGCATGGAAAGAGGCAATGGTCACACCCATATCTAAAGTGGGTGACCGGCACTCTCCGGCTAGTTATCGGCCAATCAGCCTCACTAGCATCCCGTGGAAAATAATGGGCCGCCTACTAAAGCGCGCCATACTCAATCACTTATCAAATAATCTTTTTTCTTCCATACAGCATGGTTTCCTTCCTAATCGGTCATGCATAACAAACATGCTTATTTTCATGGATAGCCTGACGAAAGCCAAAGACAATGGCCTCATCTCTGATGCTATCTTCTTTGATTTCACCAAGGCTTTCGACCGTGTCCCACATGGCCCCCTGAAACACAAACTGGAAGCCTACGGCATTTAAGGAGAGGTTCTTCGCTGGATTGCCTCTTTTCTTGATAATAGAACGTTTAGAGTCAAGACCGGTTCAGACCTTTCGTCTCCCTCTTTCATTTCTGCGGGAGTTCCCCAAGGGTCAGTTCTAGGTCCTTTGTTATTCCTCATTTACATCAACGACCTTCCAAGCAACATTTCCAGCAGCGTCCTCTTATATGCAGACGACCTAAAAATCTGGAATGCCACTGATCCCAGCGCACTACAAATTGATCTTGACGCGATCAAGCGCTGGTCGGACGATTGGAGTCTCCCACTAAATGACAATAAATGTGCTCACATGTCACTCGGTGGAGATTCTGGCAATGCCTTCATGATTCATAGCGCATCTGGCACAGTAGATATCATGAGAATCGATCTGAAGAAAGATCTGGGCATCTGGTTGTCATCTAACTTGTCCTTCACGTATCACCATGAGATGGCGACAAAAAAGGGATTTGCCGCTCTTATGATGATTAGGCGCACTTTCCCCCGCATGGACAAGAAAGCTTTTCAAACGCTTTGCAAGATTTATATAAGACCGCTCCTCGAGTATGCCAATCAGGTCGTGTATAGCGGCCTGAATAAAGACATATTAGCTGTTGAGCGTGTCCAGCGCGCGGCTACCAAGGTGGTCGCGGGCCTGAGTAATGTTACTTTCGACTCCGCGGTGATTTAATACTCACACACTTCTTCTTTAGAGTAGGTCTTGTAGAACAGTTCTTCACTATAGCGAATGGTGACGGCCGACGAGGACATAATAGGAAGCTTTTCAAACTTCGTCCTCGAACCTTTCTTAGGCAGCAGTTCTTTTCTTACAGGGTTATTAACTATTGGAACAGCCTTCCTTCTGAGGTCGTCAGCAGCGCTTCTAAGGATCGTTTTAAAACTTTGCATGATTCTCATTTGTCTAAAATTGCATTGTGCGAATAATCTTTCTCTGTTCTTGGTATTCACTGTAATCCCCAAGAGCGGTGCTACACCTTGTTTTCAATGATCGCCGTTCAGATCAACAGATACCCGCTGACACTGAGCAAGGAAAACCGACCGGATCCGGGAACCTTGGGCCGTTGCCTCGAACCCGTGTATCAATCGCTGAATCGCTGAAAAACCACTGGAACGACCTTCCATTTCAGATTGTTGACTGCTCTTCTAGGGACCGTTTCGAAGTGTTATTAGATTCTCACTGGAACAGCCTCCCTTCTGAGGTCGTCAGCAGCGCTTCTGGGGATCGTTTTAAAGCTTTGCTTGAATCTCATTTATCTAAAATTTTATCATGCGAGCAATCTTACTGTTCTTGGTATTCACTGTAATCTCTAAGAGCGGTGCTACACCCTGTTTTCAGTGATCATCTTTCATATCAGCAGACGCCCGCTGATACTGTGCAAAGAAAACTGACTGAGCCTATGCCTCGAACCCGTGTATCAATAGCTGAATCACTTAAGAAGTTGTTAGATCAGTATCTTGCCTTGTTCTCGATATTTTCTGTAACCCCGAAAGCGGCACCACCTCTTGTTTTCAATGGCTCTCCCAGGTCAGTAAAAAAACCGCTCGATATTGGAACAGACAAGCTGATTGGATACGGGTAGTTTAGGCCTCCAACCTAGAACTCGTGTACAAATCGTTGAGGTCGCCGAACTAGAAACCTGACTGTCGGAGGTCCAATCTCTGCTAGCAAAGTAGGTGTACCTGATGACACGTGGCAATGAAAGTTGTAAGGAAGCCGTCTCGCTGGTGACGTCCTACTTTCACCTATAGTTCACTTGTTTGCAAGGTGGTGACTGTCAGAATATAGACGTGGCTGTTTTTGTTATTTAAGCCTTTTTATTTCCTGGTCAGGGTTGGTTTTTTTCCTCGTCGTTGTGCGGCGGTCAACCGTCAGCAGGAACCACTGATGTATTGCTGCCTGTGACGATGTTTAGTAGGAGGAAGAAAGAAGAAAACGGACATCTATGACGAAGGCAGTTTTAGAGGACGCTACCAGTAACCGAATTGAAAGCAGCCTTTAGATCTGAAGATACCACCACCGTCGGCCGCCTATAAGTGTACCGCTCCCCTAAGATTTATTGTAGAGAAAAATTGTGAACAGCACACGGCCGGACCGGAGTGCTGCCTGTTTTTCACTTAACTGACTTCTTTTGGGCTTAGTTCGCCGACATAGATCGAGGCCGGTGGGTTACTTGGACGTGATGGACACTAGACTGATGCTTCTTTGGTCGTCACGCCTCCTTGTTGAAATCGGTTGACTGCTGAATATCACCAATCACAAGATACCCCTTCAGTTTCTCCACTCGTCTGTAATGGTTTTGTCAGTCTTGTTATCAACCTGTCTCCACCATCCTTGAAAAGAAAAGGAGAAGGGAGATCACCTCCGGGAGGCTCGTTACGCTTCATTGATTAAAGCCCTAGGCCCATTTCTGCTTCCGTCGGAAGGTCGTGGAGAACGCAAGCACCGACCTTTCGGGTCCTGTCGTATGCATGGTCTAATTGAGGCCACTCGGACTGTTCCTCAGAATGTTCAGCCCACCTGTCAAGTCGGCACGATTGGCTGGTGGTAAGTGAACCGTCTTTTTCTTGTGTGGTCTCACTTACATCGAATCAATAGCCTGTACAACTACGGATCGGAGAAAAGAGCACTATGCTATTCCTGGACAAAAAGGCTCGACTGTTCGACCAAGTGGTGCTCACAGTCTTTGAGCAGGCTTTGTCAGCTTGCGTTTCAGTTGCCGACGGTTGTCGTGGTAACCAGAGCCAGGTAGAATCGAGCGACGTCTGTTCATAAGGGTTATCGACGTGACAAGTCCAGTTGTGTTGCAGCCACACAGCTCCCACGGAACACACCTCTTCATGGCAAGTTTTCACAGCCGCTGCGATTTGGACCCAGTGTTCGGCAGGTTCTCGTAACCGAGTAGAAGTGGGCAATTTGTTTACCAGTTCCTCCAGGTAAGCATTCTTCACACTCTCCTGGGTCGAATGCCATTTATGTCTTACATTCACGAGTGTATGACCGCTGAGCCAATAGCAGCTTGAAACAGAGATGCACAGCAGCTTGATACGAGTTCAGATGATTGTTCTGAAATGCACGACAGTCTTTACTAGAGCGGGACCACTTGTAACTGACTGCTATGTGATTGAGTTATGTCCATGGGCGAGACGAATAAGTAATTCTCCCTGTAGCTCATTGTCTTTTTGTGTAAAGATGCGTTGCTTGAACCATAGAGACCGTGAAGTAAGCACAGCTGCAGTAGTCTTTCGCCACTGTCAGTGCATCGTCTTCGGACCCTAGCTGCTTCTCCCGTGGAGAAAGACGACGAAGCTGAGCACCGAAATGACCAGCCGGTATGATGATGTCAGAATGTTCAATCTTCTTAAGAAGGTCAATGATGGTGTCGTGAAACGTATGCTGGGTTGCATGCGGACATCTATCGGTCGGATCGTGTGCCAATATGGTGAGTGTACAACGTTTTTCTGATTTGCCTTGGCAGACTTTAACCGATGTATTGAGTCTGACAGTGCCCAATCGACTGTTTACTGGAATCCAGTCGAGTATTCAGTTTCTCCACTCGTCTGTAATGGTTTTGTCAGTCTTGTTATCAACCTGTCTCCACCATCCTTGAAAAGAAAAGGAGAAGGGAGATCACCTCCGGGAGGCTCGTTACGCTTCATTGATTAAAGCCCTAGGCCCATTTCTGCTTCCGTCGGAAGGTCGTGGAGAACGCAAGCACCGACCTTTCGGGTCCTGTCGTATGCATGGTCTAATTGAGGCCACTCGGACTGTTCCTCAGAATGTTCAGCCCACCTGTCAAGTCGGCACGATTGGCTGGTGGTAAGTGAACCGTCTTTTTCTTGTGTGGTCTCACTTACATCGAATCAATAGCCTGTACAACTACGGATCGGAGAAAAGAGCACTATGCTATTCCTGGACAAAAAGGCTCGACTGTTCGACCAAGTGGTGCTCACAGTCTTTGAGCAGGCTTTGTCAGCTTGCGTTTCAGTTGCCGACGGTTGTCGTGGTAACCAGAGCCAGGTAGAATCGAGCGACGTCTGTTCATAAGGGTTATCGACGTGACAAGTCCAGTTGTGTTGCAGCCACACAGCTCCCACGGAACACACCTCTTCATGGCAAGTTTTCACAGCCGCTGCGATTTGGACCCAGTGTTCGGCAGGTTCTCGTAACCGAGTAGAAGTGGGCAATTTGTTTACCAGTTCCTCCAGGTAAGCATTCTTCACACTCTCCTGGGTCGAATGCCATTTATGTCTTACATTCACGAGTGTATGACCGCTGAGCCAATAGCAGCTTGAAACAGAGATGCACAGCAGCTTGATACGAGTTCAGATGATTGTTCTGAAATGCACGACAGTCTTTACTAGAGCGGGACCACTTGTAACTGACTGCTATGTGATTGAGTTATGTCCATGGGCGAGACGAATAAGTAATTCTCCCTGTAGCTCATTGTCTTTTTGTGTAAAGATGCGTTGCTTGAACCATAGAGACCGTGAAGTAAGCACAGCTGCAGTAGTCTTTCGCCACTGTCAGTGCATCGTCTTCGGACCCTAGCTGCTTCTCCCGTGGAGAAAGACGACGAAGCTGAGCACCGAAATGACCAGCCGGTATGATGATGTCAGAATGTTCAATCTTCTTAAGAAGGTCAATGATGGTGTCGTGAAACGTATGCTGGGTTGCATGCGGACATCTATCGGTCGGATCGTGTGCCAATATGGTGAGTGTACAACGTTTTTCTGATTTGCCTTGGCAGACTTTAACCGATGTATTGAGTCTGACAGTGCCCAATCGACTGTTTACTGGAATCCAGTCGAGTAAACATCGCTCTGCTCTGGAACTTGGTGCGATTCTCACTCCGGCTCAACCACGAGGTTTAGCGTAGACGTCACTAAAGACCTTGGGGTGGAGTCAGATTGATCGACAGTTATCTAGAGTTGAACTCAAGTGAGTAACATTGCTGAGACCGTAGTCTCACTTCTGTGACGTACAACGTACGTCGAGCTGGAAAGCTGAGAGAGTGCTTGTCAGAGCAGCTTGCCGCTCGACTTGTCGGAGAGTGCGGACATTGAAGGCACCAATATTCGCCAATTGTTTTGGCTTCAGAAGACAGTTGTCACCTGAGGGCACAGGGGATTAAGAAAATCTAGGGGCAAACAGAAGAAGAAAGTCGTAGTTGATGAATAATGTCACTGTAGGGAAAAAGATAACTGGATATTTCTCGATCCAGTGGAAGTGGGTTGACTTGAGGGACCCCAGCCTTAGTCCCCAACTCAAAAGTCTGACATACGAGACAACATGATGCAGGGTTTTCTTGGGGGTCCCTACCCGGAGGTAGTGACTCAAGAGTCTGACTCACTTGACACCGACGGACGTGCCTAGATCGGGAATAAGACATTGATACCTGATTCTGAGCACTGCTACACACAGCGAATGTACTGGAAGCTGCAGCGGGCTTTTGAACGATACCGAGTGTTTTTTGACCGCATTGGGTCACACGCCGCTAGTCACGACCAACCGTTAACCCATCGGAGTTTTGGTTGTTTGAGGTCAGTCGTTTGACTGCAGTCAATTGCCATTTCGCAACCATGGTGTTCATTGGAAGTTACCAACTCGTGCTCTCCCAAGTGGCTGACGGCTCCACAGTACCCTGATGTAGAAGATTTTTGACTTCAGTCTTGATAAACATTGTGCCGTACACATTTGGCACTTTTGTTCAGCCAGCTAGTCGTCTGCCACACTGAACACTGTTTATCGACGCTGCCGCCGATTGGTGCAAAATGTGAGGTGGACAGACGATGAATTGGCGTAGAGAAATGAAATCGTTTACGAAGGGTTTGACCACTGTAGATCGGGTTCGTCTCCCGGGCTGGGGACCTCCCGACTCACAGAGCTGGTGGCTCAAGACCTGAAGGATATTGTTTTTTGTCCGAGTTGACTATGAAGTCAGCGCATTTAATGACGCAGGTCAGTGAAATCCGTAAGGAAGCTGTCTCGCTGATACTGTCTTACTTTCATGTACAGCTAGGCTTTTTTTGCAAGGTGTGGGTACCTTGATGTTGAATGTTTGAATGTGGACGTAGCTATTTTTTAGTGGTCAGGACCCTTCCCGTCTCCTTTTTTCTCCTCTCTTCCTACACAAGGTTTGCTCTTTTTCTTCATGGTTATATGGCAGTCAAGCATCAGTGTGAACCACTGATGTCTGTGATGATGATTTGTCGCGTCATGTGATCGTTACGTTTTAAATGTACTTTATACGTCTTGCACTGAATTCCTTATTGATTTAGCAATAGGTTCACATCCTGGCGATAGATGTTAAAAAGAAGTTGAAACTATACATGGGCCGCAGAAAGTCCACAGAGTGATAAACAAGTTTGTTTCCAGCGAAAGGCATTTCAGTACGTTCATGTAGTCGAATAAAATCGTGAGGAAGTAACCCATCGGTGCACAGGTTTGGTATGACGGAGTTTGACACGTTCATAACACATCCTTAGACCGGACAGAAACGTGTAGGTAGTCATAAGTGAAACTTGGTAAGCGAGTGGATGTTGTGATAAGTTGATTTTCCAACCGTACTTCTCATTTACGGCCTTGGAAACGTAGCTTTGTGGTCTACTAGCGTCACGAGTTGCCTGTTTCGAAATGTTGTTGACAATGACGCAAATTACAACATTAGAAGGAGGAGTCGCAATAGTTACAGTTGAAAGAGAAAAATCGACCATCGGTGCAACATGCTAACGAGATACTGGTTTGGCAAAAAATAAAGCTCTGCAAACTCGCTGCGAACTATCTCTCTTTTTGAACGCTTCCCACAAACCTACTTATTTGAGCAATTTGTTCTTGGATGTCAACCACAAAGTAACACGAAAGATTGCCATCTGTCCAAACAAGGTTGTTAAAATGGTGACTGCCTACGCGTTGGGTGAAAGTATGTCATTGGTGAAATGTGAGGCGGGTATATCAGTACCATGAGCTCGAGTTGCCTGATTAGTGCAAAGGCGGTGTTGCGATCAGCTATGATCATCACAGTCAGTGATTTGTTCGTAAACTGAAGGAGCTGCATAGTTTATGAAAAGTGGGTTTATCAACATGGAGAGATTCGACAGCGGCTAGGAAGTTACTGAAGGTTTTCTCCCAACCAATTCAATGATCTATTGCATACGATGAATGAGGGTCGATGTTAAAATGATCTGGTTGTATGATCTGCCCTGTCGTTTTTCAAGCTGATTAAGGTGCGATGACAGCGAACAGAAGGTGGTCTATTGAGAAATTGCGGATAGAATTATGGATCTGATGAATAGGTTGTAATCAGCTTGCAGCTAAACAGTATAGCTAGAGGGAATGTGAATGGGGTATAGCTAGACTTCAACCATACCGCAGACATTAACCACACATTTGAAAAGGGATATTATAACATGCAGGCCAGCCGACTCTACTCTGGATGCCCGTGACTAACCTTCAGGCAACGTGGACGCACCAGGGGACAGCGCTCTTCCGAAGTAGGGGTTCGAACAATAGTTCTGAAAATGAGCCGAAGGCCCAGTAAGCCATGCACACGACTTACACAAGCGTAAGCTAAAACGGCACCGACAACACAGCAGCACGCCCCGTCACATAACTCAAATTCAATTCGTGCGCGCTCGCTGGTTTCGGTTGCGCGTCACACAGCTCCCCTCTTCGTAAAGCACAGTCCCCTGTGCTCAAAACCTTCTACAAACCGGCTCATGTTGCCAGATTGAATAAAGTGCCTGCCCGGCCCTCTGCCAGTTTTTTCATAACTTCATTTTTTGGACCTTTTTTCATCTCGACACCTTTTTCTTTAATCCTGATTATATTCTCTTTTCTGATACCTGTACACACCATTACGCCACTTCTCTTTTAACTTCAGTACTCGTTTTTTTTCTTCGCGACGCAATTTTATCTCGGCACTTCTTTTCATCCTGGCAGGGTCGCCAAAATGTAACATGCAGGCCAGCCGACTCTACTATATGACCTTACTCAAGACTCTAGCAACGAGCTACTGAGAGAGTGGAAGGTCTGAACACTTTTGCGTACGAAGAGTAAACAGCAGTGTTGAACCTGTTTCTGTTGGGGTAAAGATGACTGGTAGGCGGTCTCGTAACGGCTTCCGAAACATTAAGGACTCCCGGTCAAGTTAACAGGTCTTTATTGCAACTTGCTTTTACTGTCTTACTTAGTCCCTCTGCCGAAGACATGCAGACCATGCTGAACAAGGTGAGTGATCGGGCTGGTTTGTATGGAATGCGTTTCGCACCTTCAAAGTACAAATTGCTGCTTCAAGACTGGGGCATTTCCACCCCTACTTTCTTTATTGCAGGTAATCTGCTTGAGACTGTGGACAGTTTCACATACTTGGGTAGCACTATCTCGTCAGCTTGTAATATTGCTGATGAGATATTAGCGAGGATAGCAGAGGGACGAGTTGCCTTTTCCAAACTGCGTCATCTGTGGCGTCGAAAAGACGTTCGGTTATCGCTGAAAGGAAGGGTATTTAACGCCTGTGTGCGTTCCATTTTGCTGTATGGTTCGGAAACGTGGCCTGTTCGCAAGCAAGATATCAACAGGCTTGCTGTGTTTGACCATCGTTGTCTCCGCCACTTGGCCCACATTAAGTGGGCTGATCGTGTGAGCAATGCGGCAGTTCGCCGGCGCGTATTCCGGAACGTTCGGGATGCGCGATCAATTGGTCAAGTAGTTACGTTGCACAGCTTGCGATGGTTGGGTCACGTTCTCCGTATGCCAGCTGAGCGTTTACCGTACCGGGCATTATATACTGAGGGCACTAGCGATTGGGTTAAACCGCGTGGTGGTCAAGCAACAACGTGGTCAGGAAATATGAAGACTTTGACTGCTCCATTGAGCAAAGTGGGCAGGCATCGCCTGCCTGGATGGGGTCCTCGTGATCACTCAAACCGTTGGTTAGAGACGTTATCCGAGATGGCGGTGTGTCGTAGTCAATGGCGTACCTGTATCCATACCATTTTTAGTTCTTCAACTTAGTCTTCTTTTAGTATTTGTGGACCTTCTTAGTAATGTGTCCTTCTAGGATATTCCACGTCAGTGTTGAGGAGAGCGGCGGCCCGAGCCACAGTACCTTTGGTTAGGCTCATGGTTGTTATGATAATGATGATGTGCGCCTTCGGGGCCATCAGTATAAACGAGTACAAAACTAGCACAACTAGTACAGCTGTCTCCAATGCAAGAACGATATCGACGTTTGCGTTTGTTCCTTCTAACCTGCGTTGTCAGAGGAATTTGTGCTAGCACAATGTTGGGATCTGCCCACCACTTATTCCTAACTCAGAACTGTGGCATTGTTACTACCCCCTACTCTCTTATTTTTATCAGGGCCACATTTCCCCTAGTTTGACATCACAGTATCTCCATTAGCTAGGTCTCTTTCATCATTATCACCCACCCCCATGTAGTGTACGCATAACAGTCAGTTGTATTCCGCTGTTTCTTTCACAGACTGGTGTTCACTTTTAAAGTACTGGACAGCTGGAAGTCACTATCATCAAACGCTTTGCCTCACGCACTCAGAATTTTGGGAGGTTGCACGATTGGAAGGGAAGTCAGGCAGTCCGACACCTTTGTTAGATCAGCCCTGCCGAAGACCCAAATTACACAGAACCACATTATCATATCGAAGCTTTTGGAGATGAGGCTATCGCACAAATCCAAGGTCTTTTGCTAATAATAAACCAGTGAATTCGTGTTGTCCTACATGCCACAAGTAATCATTGTTCAGTGTTGGGGTCCCTGGGCAGTTCATGGCATTATCTTCGTTGTCTTCACATCAGAATTTCACACTGAAAAGTTAGTGAAAGGCATCGTGCCACGGTAGTTACGAATTGCATTGCATATCAATAAGGTTTGTAAAACGTGGTGTAAACTGTGGCAATGGAAGCTGTTCGGTAACTAGTGGATCGTTCAGTCAGACATTCCGACAGACAAGCACACAGTCACTTCCACTGGCATTGATTCTTCGGTGCGCGAAGTGCGTTGTAATCATACAACGGGTTGGCAAGAGTCACTCAGCTGCAGCATGTGTCCGCCGAGTTCACGAATGATTCTATCACGCTATGCGGTATGGTTTTCCAACGTAGGCATACTCGTATGAGCAGGTACGGCAGTAGAATCGATTGGCATTTTGATGTAACTCAAGAGGATGATCTCGGAGATTAGAATCCACTGTCGAGAACAATTCCCTGAGAATTCGAACTATCATTGTGAGGTTCCTTTTATTTCAGACAACACTGGTAGTGCTCGGGCGTACAGAATACCGAGGAATGCGAATCTCCTTGGCATGATGATGCCGATCACCGGACTTGTGAATAGGAATGATAGCGTCTTCTTTTAAGCCCTGATTAACGATGCCCACAAAGAGAATAGACAAAAATGTCATGAATTGATTCGCGAAGTGCAGTGTTCGTGGATAGATCTGGTTCGCACCTACCGAACCGAAAGGGTTGAACTTGAAAAAGTAGAATTTGAAGGTCGTGCACTGAGATCTCTGTGGACAAAGGTTCTAAATCCCTGTGAAGATTGCGAAGGAAATATGCCTAAGTTGTAAACGGCGATGAAATTTTCCATGATTACCTCAACAGCACCCTTAGTTTTATTTGTTGCCACGAAGGAGTTGGGGAATTGTTACGACGGTGGCGCTTGTATTGGAAATAATTCTCATTTAAACGTGTTATTTCAAGCAAATTTCATTACGCTTGGAAGCAGTCGTAAGAAGTATCCAGTTTATGTCAGCCGAGCATTTTGCTAAAGGCTTCAGTGTCTTCAGCCTTGTGTGATTGTCTATGCTTAATAGGTAATTACATGTCTGTGGAAAAGACTGAATTTCCGTAGGGAGAGGAGGGTGGGGAGAGCTCGTATCCGAATTCCTTTGAACACCGGATAAGTTAGCCTCATGTAACAAACGTTCACATTTAGATAATTAGAGGCAACGGAAATGATGTCCGTGCAAAGCTTCCCGAGGGCAGTTCTTATTCCATCAGAATGTGCAATTAAAATTACGATCTGACTGTTTCTTTACAGGTTGCTGTTTTCAATAGCGGAGAAAGCTGGTGACCAGAATCAAATGAGCACTGTGGCCCAAGAGGGCTTTATTACTAATCTTGCTAACGTGGTGGTTTGTCCGTGATTACGGAATCCAGCAAAGATTTTTATTCTGGGCGGCGTCTCGTTATGGACTACATGTGTTCTGGCCTTCTGTAGCACTGCTAATGACAGAGTTGGATCAAACTTGTCTTCTAGAGCTCAATGAGTATGATATGTCCAAGATAAAATCATCCACGAGGAGCAAGTGAACGGAGTGCTGAGTAGAAATAAATTTTTGTCGAAGTGAGGCAGAAGAGTCTTATCGTCCAAGGACGAGCGCAAAGGTGAGCGGCAGATGTCTGCCGTTCACTGCGGATCGTTGCCACTGATAGTAGTTTGTGAACAAACAACGTCCCGCGTAAAAGTGGGTATTGCTGCTGCGTAACTAAGGGGCTTGTAATTTGAGGCTAAGGTTGACAACTACCCATTCCATACGTCCGCTCTTCTAGTTTGCATGGTAAACAGAGCAGTCAGTGATACAAATATCAATATCACTGCTCCCCGATATTGACTTTGTTTTCATAAGAGCCCTAATGTGAAGATGCGTGTCACTTACCCCCTGTCGTGGTTCTGGCAGCTTATTCACTAAGTTAAGACAGTTGGTGCACACGCAGCCTAGGTCTATGCCGTCATATGGTGGCCTCAGAATAGAGAGAGAAGAATAGAGGCATGCTTTCCATAGGAAGAGGAGCTGACCTATACTGCTACCTACTC
The DNA here is from genome assembly GCA_008508345.1 of Paragonimus westermani. Classification (NCBI taxonomy): domain Eukaryota; kingdom Metazoa; phylum Platyhelminthes; class Trematoda; order Plagiorchiida; family Troglotrematidae; genus Paragonimus; species Paragonimus westermani. The sequence goes on from QNGE01003144.1 coordinate 50,102, forward strand.
GACCTATACTGCTACCTTGACGTGGTGGTCGGGCTTGTGTACTGTTTTGATCCGGCGGGCTATGCTGACTAGGACTCCGGTCCTTCCAGGTGCAACCTTGTCAGACAGGCCAAATGGGAGCAGTCAGACGAAAAGCAGTTACACTCATGGGATTGTATGTCGCACTGCTGACCGCGTAGGAGTGCTTAGGCAGTGAGGCACGATCCTATGGGCATACAGCAGAACTATTTTTATAGTTGCGGCACTGCTGTCTTCCGTATCAGGAAGAAGGGGGTTAGAAAAGGTACCCTTAAACAAAGAGCACTCCGATCGCCCAACGGTTGACCGTGACCGC